>VZTO01023414.1:7642-46061 GCA_013400615.1 Syrrhaptes paradoxus | reverse complement strand
ATATATATATCACACTGCTATACTGAATGTTGGTGCCTATTGTTCAGATGTATTTTTTTACATCAGATCTAAGCTTGAAAGCAAATATTCCTTTTTTTTCCAGAGTCTTGTCTCACAGCTGTTTTAGGCACAGATGGGCTTCCACTGGGTGAATGAGCCACTACACATAGCCAGGGAGGAATGGAGGTGAACCCAAGAAAACACTTTACTTTGCCTTACTGAAGATGAGAGGAAGAGAATAACTAGAAACACCACAGAATTAGTAAGAGAGCTGTAAATAAGAGGGCAAGCAGGAGTTTCTGAGACTGAACCACTTCACTGATGAATAAAAGAGAAGCAACTCTGAGCAGTGTGGGACAGGGCTGCTATGGAAACAGGAAACATGCACTCTTAGTAATTACTCTAACACTTTAATGAGCTTTTATTTCTCTTAAGATGCCACTTTGCAATAATGGGCACCACCGTACCCCACACAGGAACAGATGAACACCACGGATACTGTGTTGTCACACTGCAGGGAAGTGCACACATGGCACACCCCAAGGACTTGGCTCATCACTCAAAGCAAAGAGCTTGGAGGTCCTCTTTGAGGACCTAAATTAATCCTATGATTCAACTCCTCAAGCTTTAAGAGTCCAAGTTTCTGGACTCTTCATCTGGGCAGGCTGCAATGAACTTGGATTCTGCTGATGACAAGGCAGCCATGCCTGTGAAGAACACAGCTATGCTGCTACATACTGAAACACCAATTTCAAGGGTATTCTTTAAAAAAAAGTTCCAAAAAGATAAAAGTATCTAAGCTACATTTATTCTGATTTTTGTTAAATATACTGCATTGACAGTGCAGCATCTCCTGGGTGGTCTTTCAGTTTTGTACATCATCTGCCACTGGTTCACATTCTGAAGATGATACCATTCCGAAATGCACATATTACCCCCGTACCAAGTGTTCAGTTCATTTTCTTCACTGCTGTGTATGCCTACTGAGAAAAACTGGAAGAGTTGACACAAGCTGGGTAACAGATTTTTCAGTACATTACTATGCAACATATTACAGCATATGTCATCTGCTGCTCCTAACAGCACCAATACTGCTGTTCCGCAAAACAACACACTTTTTCTTAATTAAAAGAAAAATCTCACCTAAACGGGTGGCCTTCATCAGACTTCTGGATTGCCTGGATAACTCCCTTGTATATCCTAAAGCTGATGGTCACAGAAAGCAGGGCCAAGGCAATGTAAGCTGTCACACTCACGATGCTGAACACTGTTAATGAAAGCAGCAGGAACAAGCTGGCACCAAACACCACTCCCGTCTTCTTAATGTCTCGCCAGTAAAGGAGGTCAACAACTAAAATTTAAAAAAGGTTAAGAAATTAGAACAAGATATCTTTTGCATCCATATGGAAACAGTAAAACACGAATCACTTGACTGCTGAGATTCATCAAGAAATGGAACTCACGATCTCACTGTCACACCACAGCTGAAATTACAACCAGAAACAGGTTATTTTAGTACTGATTCTGCGTTGGGACTTCAGATTATTTGGATTATTGTTACTAAGATTACCTCAAATGTAATTGCTAAAATTTAAGAACAATTCTGCCCTTAAGCAGTGTCAGAATTAATTTCTTCATCTTCTGTACTGTGTTCTGCACCAGAACCACAGCAGTTTGTGCTTCATTTCTTTTTTTTTTTTTTTGTGCATTTTGTGGAGGTCACTCACTGAAGAGATTGATCCCGATTCCCTGTTAGGACAAATGACAAGACACTAACAGATCTCTAAACCACCATATATTTGCAAGTCTGGTAGAGGCAAAGGCACAGCTCAAGACCTGTTAACAGTTCATTTTGTTTCCTTTTGACTGAATACATTCCCATGGGAGTTCATAATATTGATTATGGGTGACAGACTGAGCCATAAAGAGGGAATAATCTCACTGAAATTTCAATCCAGGCTAAATCTGCTGTGCTCCAATGCAAAATACTTCATTTGTAAACCAAATTTATTGTTCCTTAAGCTACCCTCATGAGAGAACACAATACTGTGCCGTTTTTAGCATCACTGTTTAGAGTAAACTACACCCTTACCCAAGTCATAGCTAATGGCTTAATACATCCATCGCAGATTTGTTTGCTTTGAGGTGCTGTTGCATCCGATTGATTCCCTTACTGAACTCAGGACATCTGGCAAACATCATTCTCCATTGCCCAGTACAAAACTGGGCAGGGGCATCTAGTCTAGTTTTATACTTCATGGCGAGACACACAACAGAACTCGCTCTTCCTATTTCTGCTTCTACAGCTGATTAGATTTTCACAAGAACAAACTCCTCTTCTGCATCATCTTGTTAATAGGAATCATGTATCAGATGCAGAACTCAAGATAAATTATAGGAAAATTACTATTACACCCCAAGTTTACTCATCCTATCCCATCCTAAACATCACCAAAGTTAACTGTAGAACAGCCAATCACAATCCAGAACAGATTTTTACTCTGAATGACTGTAAACAAAAATTAAAAAACAAAATTTGGCTATTATTTCTTACAGGATGAAAACGTGGTAATGCACCAGCATTAAATACTTGGTAGCCTCTCTAGGGTAAAGTCTGCATAATCCCTTTGTAGGTACAACATGAAAATGCCACAGGGCTATGGTGCAATTTCACACTGTTTCAGATGCTGAAGTCCTTCCACCGCCACTCAGTTAGTTCCACTCCTTTCCTCTGCATGGCCACACACAGAACTGGCCTTGTTTTCTGTATGCTGCTGACAACTACTGCACATCTAAAATAAAATAAATACTAAGTAAGCAGCCAGCCAGATCAGATTCTGGTTGTGGTTCACCATGTGACTCCACAAACATATGGGGTGAGAGATAGAGCAGGCAGCTGAAGGAGGTGACACTCCTGCTCTCAGAACAGCCCCCATCTAACGTCCTCGTCAAATTGCAGCCCAACCTATCCATGCACCCTGTTGACCTGTTATTCTGCTGGGTCTCTTCATGTTACAACACTGCACTTCTCTTTTCCCTGTCAAACAAATGAAGCTCTAAGCAACACAGCTTTGCTTTAGAATTAGAGTACAAATTAGTACAAATGAAACAATTAAAAAAAATCGGGTCACTCTAGAATTCCTTTTTTACGGGCTATAATCCCTAAATTTAACATCATTTTCTTTGGTTTCTTTGGCTTTGCTTCTAATCACAGAAGTGTCCATTCGTGTCTCTCTACACCTTATGTTAAGCAAGTTCAGCATGTAAAAGAAGCTGTCTTAACAAAATTATGAGCTTGACCTAAAAATCATTGTAAACTGGAAACCTAAATTGAGCTGCGAGTATCCGTAACACTTGGGTGAGATTTTCAAAACCATTCTTGCCAAAACAAGTTGGTGGATTTTGTGCTCCTAAATAATTCAAGAAAGCTTTGAAAAAAACGCGTTTATTTCTGGGTATTTGCTTCAAATACTGAAACTATATTTTTAAATGCTGCAATTTCAGCATCCATACATTCAAATTTGGGTGCTGCTCCTATATCATGTGACACATTAAGTATGAGCCTACTTTCCGACTGTAGATAGCTTCAGTTCTGTAAATGAGATACTCCCTCTGCTGCAACACAGTTTTAAAGTGTCTCCACTGATAGCAGGTTCTCACTGCTTCATAGGAAATCATTTATTATAAGCAGCAACTGCAATAAACCTGAACCCAGCTATAACAAACGTAAAGACAGTAATTAATCTGTATAACAGTTTCCAAAATAGGAGAAACAAAGGTAAATTGCTGGAATCTAAGCATAGCACAAATGTCAAATGGCCTCTAGCGACCCATCTTCAGTCTTTTGTTCTCAGTAATCAATAAGAACAATCCCCAAGCCAGGACCTCCCAGAGCAGAGTGAAGCTGCACATGAAGCATTTTTCCTCGTTGTCTCCACTCCATTTGGAGAACTACCAAATCAGCCTCAGCTTAACGACATACGGATCTGGTTTCATTGTAAATTCCTCAAAGGGAAATCCAGTGTTGTAAGTCACTGAAAAACTGATTTCTGATTTTCTGTCCAAGAGACTACATGATGAGATTGTTTTACATTCTCCCATTAATGAGAAACACATATTTGCATTTCTTTCTATGGTGGAAGAAAAATCATTACTAGAAGCAGTTTTCTGTCTTTAACTTACACACAAGATGTCCACAGCAGATTAAAAAAAACACAGAAAAACAAAAACCCCAACAATTCTCAGGAACAGCCCTGCCAAGCAGTATTCTTTCCTCATGGAAACCATTTTAAGCTTTATTTTATACAATATGAACTATAATATCATGCATTTAATGCAAGTATTTCGGGCCTATTCTAAAGCAAGAACAGCTGCCTACATTTGGTAAGCATGAACTGTCACTTGGCACATCTAAAAATAGTACTGCTAGCATCCGTGCCTTACATGCAGAACTCATCCAATTACATTTTGCTTTTAAAGCAAGTGCCGTGATAAGTTTATCCCTGAATTTTTTTTTAGTCTAACATCTAACTTAAAACTGAACAATTCATATAGTTTTTTGATGACAAAAACAAGTGATTTAACATATTTAACCTGATAATCCTCTTTTAAAAAAAAAAACCTGAACAAAGTAACCCTCTTTTTTTTTTTTTTTAACCAAGAGAAATTAAAAGCCTCAAGATCTACAAGTGAGTTTAATTCACATCTATCAAAGAAACCAAGAAAAAGGGACTAACCCATTTTGGCATCCATCTTGAGTGTGCCTGCATGCACCCAGATCTTGCACAGCTGACTACCCAGAGCCTTTTCACTTCCTGCCAGGGCACATTCAGAGGTCGGCAGATATACGCAACTGCCTGCTGTCTCGCTGCCAGCCAGCGCGAAATCTCACTGGCCCCCGCCAATGGCTGCCTCTGCGCTAAGTCCTTGGAATGCAGCTGCGGAGCGAGATTCGCGCTCACAATGAACAACTACTCTCTATCCAGTATTTAGAAAACAAACAAAAAATGGGTTTCAGCGCCAAAGAAAGGCTGTTTGTGTAAAAGGAGAAGGAAGGTTAAAAAAAAAAATGCAAACAGTGTACAATTTACAAGCATTGTATGAACAACGGCCATTACACTAGAACCTTTCTGCAATCTGAAAGGTAAGCAGAAATTCTTTATATCCTTCCAATAATAGTAAAAATAGTTTAAAAATAGTTTAAAAGCACAAGTGAGAGCCCTTGCTGGATCAATTTAAGAACAGCCAGTGTTATACTAACAGAGAATGTAATAGGAGTATTTACAATGGGCCGCTTTCAAATGTGCCTGAAGTGCACAGTGGCAACTGTCACCATAGCACCACACAGGCTGCTGTGAAGACAATTAACTCTAGACCAGCGAAAACCAGGACATGACCACAAACAGGCAAATTGCTGTTAATTTCTGTTTAGAGAGGCACTGTCCAGTTACGCTAAATAAATTTCATATCTACAGATGACAGTGGTCTTCAGGGTTCCCTCTGATGTTCAACGCAGAGTATCGAGCAGGCGAGATCTGCCCCCCTGGTCCAGCCCCAGCTGGAGAAAGACCAGCCCCAAGGAGAAGCCACCAACCCATCAAGTGGTCAAAGGCCACCAAGCACAAACACCGTTAGTGGACTGGGGTTTGACATTTTCAAGATTCCCTACAGCAGAATAACCATTTAACATCATAGTGACATCCTAAGCAGGGGCAGTTAACAGACTAGGCCATGAAATTCAAGCCTCCTTTTACTCTGATCAGACATGTTGGAAACCAGTTTGGTCCTTGACTGCCTTGTTCCAAGTCAGTAAGAACAAAACAACCCCCGGCTGGTGAAACTGGGTGGTTATAACATGATCGCACATGGTGCCAAACACATGGAGCTGACTTCAAGCAAGAGAGCTTTCCCTGTCCTAGGGACGGGCATGACAAAGGAGCGGCATGTCCAGTGGGACTGCCAGGCTTGTCTAACTGAATCCCGAAGGCCAGAAAACAAGTCTGCATCATACACATTCCAGACTTGGCACACCTGCCCCACAAGCCCTAGCAAGAAAAAGTGGTAACAGATTACACAGGTACATGCTAAAATGAAAACAAAGTCTGACACAGTACTCCAGATTGTCCCCCAAAAAAGCAAATATTATCTAACAATTACTAATGTGCCAAACCAGTATTTTTTCTTTCATTTCTGCTTAATCATATACCTATGCATATGTGCACAATGTATGAACTGGGAAAATAATTCCAAAGCCCTGATTACTCACAATAAAATTTTAAAAAGATCAAGGGCTGCACAAGCCTATACGACCTTTCCACCATATAACTAATCTGAACAAGAATTCACTTTCAGAACATTAATACAATAAAAAATAATCCTGGGATAGCCTGGGAGTATAGCTGTGGTGTTCATCCTACCATTGGTATTCCTCAGCCATTAAAACCTGGCAAGTCATTAAAATAATCAAAAATTAAATAAATAAACGTTACATTTTAATACCAATTACTCCACAGGGATCTGTCTTAAAAGTGCTAAAAATAAATGTGATGCCATCTCCAGGGTAAACCTAGTTCATCCTGCCCATCTAGCTGATCAATACCACAGGTATTTACCAACACCACAGGTTGTACCACTTTCACTACGCTACTTCCTCCACTATTATGGCTCTAGCACAAGAAAATCACATACCAAAACTACGTCTAGGATTATATTAATTAGAAAATAGTGCTTCAGCTAGAAAGTCTAACTATGAACTATACTTTTGGCTCTTGCGTGGTTTTAGATTTGATCCTCACTTTTTTTTTTTCAAGGTTATTTTTTAGCATGGAAAGAAGCGTGTTGCAATATTTGCTTCTATATTTGTTTTGGGGCAAGATGAATAGTGCAATCAGTTCCTGAACTTTACCCGTGATTGTCCATGCCACTGAAGCCTGACCTAACAAAGGAAGAACACATGAAACAAGGCATCTCACTATAAACAAATGCTATCAGAAACCACATTAAACCACTCTTCAAAAATAGTTGCAAGAGAGGAACCAGAGTCTCCTGCTTCCCCAGAAAACCTTCTTCTTGCTCTGCTTCCATTTTCTTTTAAACCTTAACTCTACAAGTTAAATTATAATTAAACCTCAAGGCAGCAGGGACTTCCTTGGAGGGAGAAACAGACATTAAACCAGCTTCCTCCACCTAAGGGGATGCCACTCTGTAAAAAGAAAGGGGGGGAAGAAGAATTTAAAACACTGCTTCAAGCAGTTATACCAGCACAAAATATGCACACAGGACGTGTTCAGGTTTGCTCTGTTCATTTGATGACAGCTGCATGGCACATTAGTCAGGTCTACATTCTGCAAAGAAGCCAAGTGCACAGACCCCACGGTCTCGTGGGGTTAGTGTATTCCCCCCAAGTGTGCCATACAGGCGTGCTCATGATTGGCAATTCATTAGTTCTAAACCAAGAAAGACTCCATTATTCTCAAGACCTCAGAAATACCTGCTTTCGGTTGCAGTGAGGTACAGACCACCACTAACCCTGCTTGTTGGGCTGTAAAAGAAAACCTGAAAATTGTATCTGAATACTCAAAGGAAACTTGCCTTTCAGTTTTTACAAAAACCTTCTGACCTCACCCGTCTTTTCTTTCTTTTTTTTTTCAGCCCCAAGAATTTCAAGCCTGATGTAGGGAGTGCTGAACATTTAAACTAGTTACACACCAAGAACACGTTACTAAACACTGCAGATTTTTCTTCCTAATATTTTACAGTCCTTTAATTAAAAATTAGAACTTTTGGAAACTTGTTTTGCAGGAGCAAGGTTTTTTTCCCCTGCAAGGCTCTTTTACTACGTATTTAGGTTCCGATAGAGCATTCTATGGATTTTAGACAGCTGGCAATTCTGCCCAAGTGGAAAAAAAACACAGATTTTGAAAAACAATTGTAAAAAAAGAGGAAAACTTCACAAGTGCAAGTACTAAGCATGACAGGGCCCTTCAAGAATATATTTAAGTATCCAGAAATGATTAAATTTTTTTAAAGCTTGTCTTGCTGATAAAATTTGAAGATTATGTATTCAAATAAGGCTTAAACTCTTACACACTGAGCACTAATGTAATGATCCACAGAGATTTACACTCAAGATCTTCCATTGGTGGTTACAGGAACAAAGGTCAGAACCACACTAATGTAAGATTAGCTACTTATTTACCTAAAACAATTTCATATTATGGCTGTAAATTCTGAAAAAAGAACAGAGTTTTACCTAGAATCCAAGAAAATTATGAAAAATCCAAAGCAAACGTGATTAAGGGTAGACTCCAAACACAAAAAAACCCACAACACCCTGCTGTAGTCTGCATGCAATTTCTCCTCATAAAATTATTAAACTACATGAACTGCAGACACTATATTCTTTTGAGTTAATTGTCAGTATTATTAAATTATTAATAATCTAGGAATTTCAAAAGAACATTAGCTAAATTCGGACTATGCTGGTATTTGTGCAGTGCATACCAAAACAAGCTGTTCTTCAATATGCACTGTAGGACTGAAAAAGATCTGCAGTGTCACACAAGCTATTTCACTAGCATAAATAATTCATTATTCTGCATTGCTCGTATTTACCTACATTTTAACCTTCAGCTTTTACCATTCTGCATACATTACAAAAAGATTTTACATCTCCAGACACATTTTACAATCAAATACATGCTACAACCACCATTTGCTAAAAACAACCTGCAGCATCTTTAGCTTTAAAAAAAAGGAAAAAGAGGTGAAAGAACAAATACCCTTATCCTTCCAACTGCTCGGCTGACTGTCCATCTCTCCACAAACGGTCTACCCTCCAGCTGTGATTATCAATTATGCATACCAAGAAGACAGCTGCAAGAGACGAAATCTACAGCCCAGGATGGGAAACATGGGCTTCCCCAGCAGCGTCTGCAGTCGGCTGCTGCACTAGTGCTGCAGGAGACCAGTCAGCTGACGGCGCGGGGTGTGGAACACTGACGCAGTACGAGCCGTACCCAGGCTGCTAATGCTCCGCCACCAAGACTCAAATGCATTCCCCGACTGGTGCAGCCATTTGCTTCTTGCCAGCAGAAGCGAAAAGATGCGAGGCAGAGAAAGAAATCACCAGCAGAAGGCTTCTCCCTGCAGAGCAGCACCAACGCGTTGCGTTGGGAACACCAGCACAGCAAGGCTCCACACCAGGGAACAAAGCCCAACTGCCCTAAGCGGCTTTTCACAGCGGAGTGGAGCTAAAAGTAGTCACCAGACAAGCTTTAAACAGATTGCTTTTTCAAACAACGGTTAAACGTATCTATAAATCTCCTAGATCTACGCCTTCCCCTCACTGTTTTTAAACAAATGTCTCACTGTCTAGAAGACTAACAGAGACATCTTTGTAACACACCTCTCCCTTAAAAAAAAAAAAAAAAAAGGTTGAAGGAAAACAGAATAGGACCTTTTCTGTGCTTGTAACAAAAGCAAGAGGCTCATGAAGAATACAAATCATCTTTTTGCTGGTATCTTTAGTTCTTATGAACTGCTCAGGCATATTTAATCTTAACAGAGTTTTGAGAACAGTTCTCTCACCCTCTACCTAATTCCTACACCAAACACCTTCCCTTTTTTAGTTTATATCAGCATCCTCTGTTGCCAGCTGCGCACCTGACAATTAAATGTATCCCTCATTTAAATAAGAACCTCAAAGTTTACACTACTAACATATAAAAAGTAACGTACAGAAAGCATTGTACAAACATTGAAATGAGCATAAACTCAAAATTTGAAAGAGAAGAGCTGTGAGAACAACTTTGTCATTCCGTTTTCCATCCCTGCTGAAAAAAATTACAACCACTCTTCTAGTCTGGAGTACCTCCTTAACATTTGAGGCTGACAATATAATGATAAAAACGCCCCTGCATTGCTCCAAAACCTCTTAAAAATTTTATACACTATATTCTTAAGAACTAGAAAAAGATATTTGCATATTTCCACAAAAAAATCTGTAGACTGTCTGGGATGGAGATTCTGATTTGGTCCTTATAAAGAAAGTTTTACTGTCTTCCCCCCCCATTAAAACAGACAATCTTACATGGAGAAAGGACCACCCCAGCGTTACCTGAAAGCTGCATTTACTGCTTCAGGTTGCTACATAAATTCAAGGCCTCCTTTGACAGCATGACCAGTTACATTTTTAACTTACAAAAAGATGTGCATTTCATTCACAATTTCAACAAATAACTCAAAACACATTAATATAGGAGGGAAAGAGGAAGCGTACATTCAAACATCATAGTGCAAGAAAATTTGAAAAGTTGCACTACACAAAAAAAAGTACAAAACATGTTTGAAAATCTGCTTCTGTCTTTGGGCTGTAAGTCTTAAGATCAACTGGAAACCACAAAAATCTGTCATTCTCCCCACATATTTGTGTGGATGACTGGATTGTCACTAAATTAGTCAAGAACTTAATGCTTTCAGAAAAGGATCACTCATTGTCAAATTTCTAAAGACATAAAATTAAAGCCTCTTCATTTCTTCTTCATATTCTTTAGGTTCCATATGTAGAATAGTACGTATTTGCAATGCATTCCTAAAGTAAGCAACCGCCCAAAGGCCCTGTTCTGTTAGCAGCCTTAGCTATACCAGCCTTGGCCTCTCAACACAGGAGCTCTGATGAAATCCAGCAGGTCTAGGTCTTTCTCTTTCCTTCAGAAAAATTTCACTTAAGGTTTTGGGATTTTTTTCCTAATTCCTCCTACTCCTCTCCAAATTCTCCACCCTGCAACAGAAGCCTCCACTTATTATTTATCTGGAAGCATAAAAGAAGACCCAAACAAAGAATCCAAGAATAGCATCAGAGGACATTAAAATGAGATTTTATGTTGAACTATGTTTTCCAAATGATCTGCTCCTGAGAGAAACTCCAGAGGCATTCCAAGGTGGTTTCACCCCAGTGCAAAACAACAAACCAAACCAAACCAAACCCTTCCCATCTGCTGAATGTCTCTATTTACCTAACTACACATACAGAAACAAATACAGAAGGAAATGAGCCGAAGGGGTACAGTGCTGGTGAAAGGCATCATTTCTAACTTCTTTTAAGGTTCACTTAACTGTAATGACCTGATTTGCTTTTACAGAATCACAGAAGTTTATTTCTGCCCCCATGATTTGGGAGGAAGAAGAAAAGCTTCAGCATTACTACCACTCAGCCACCCTCTGAAAGTGCATTTCTCACTTGGACTTCACCTTCGAATTTGCCACCTCAAGAAAAACTGGGAAATGTAACTTATTAGTAATTAATTGTCCGCATTTTCTGTAATTCAATTACAGAGCACCCTGTGGTATATGTGGAAAGAAAAGATCCATAAACCTGTAAGATCTAATTTGAAATTAATGACTACAGAGCTTGATGTTCAAAAGCACCATGTATCCAATGGTTTCTTGTGAAAGCGATTGCCTTCATAGTCAAGATCTCAAAGCTGTGTTTGTATCTTATTGTAACGCTTTACATGAACATACCCTGAAATTTAAACTGCCAGTGTAGTTACATTTTGGTACACAACTTTCTGTCCTGGTCAGAGGTTTAGATTTTGGAGGTGTCTACAATGTACTTTGATTTTGTCATTTGATAATACAAAATCCTCCATGTTCCACCAATTAAAAAAAAGGTTTACGGGAAGGGTGGTTTTCTGGCCTACGGGGGAGAATTAATGATCTCTATACAAAAGTAAATAAGGGGTTTCTCAAAACTTGGACTGAGTCCTCTGAAAGGCCCAGTGTACTGGAGTTACACTTCATTTATAAGCGCTAGATGGCATCAAAGCCCTTTTTTGTGATCATGCCTTAAAACATACTTCCTCTAGTCCCTGCTGCACACACCCCACAGCACAAGCCCGGGCAGAAGCCGGAGGTGCACGGCTGTGGCACAGAACAGCAGCATCCAAACAATCACAAAACACCCCCTCTGAAGCCACATTTTAATATGCAGTATTTTTATGGAGAGCAGAAATTACTATTTTAAAGTAAAGCAGCAGGGTTATCTGCGAGGAAGCTAAGTACAGCATGTGCTGAGAAATGGACAACAGCAGTTGCTGGTATTGCTGGGAGGGAAAGAAGGTGTATTTGCTGTTGAAACTTTTATAAATAGGATTATATTACAAGGAGGGAGATTTCTTCATAGTCAGCTGAAGTCCTGAATTCATTTTGGTTTGTTTTTTATAAAATCTGTGCAGGTGTTAGGTGCAAGGTCCATATGGTCTAACACAATTACAAAATAAAACAGGTTAGCCAAGGGTCTGCCAGGCAGCACTAAACAGACCCTGTTCTACCCTAGGCTGTTCAAAGCTTTACATTTGCTTTACTGGAGTACTAGAGTAAAAAAAAAAAAAAAAAAAAAAAAAAAAAATATGCAACTCCTTCAGAGTTTCTGTTAGCTCCCTGCACTGCACGGGGACTGGGGGAAGTTACACTTTCAGGGACAGAGATGTTGGCACTTAGGCTAGCTTTCGAAAAATAGCACTGTTAAGTAAGTGTTCAAGAACCTTACTTTAAGTGCATAGGTAATGCAGTGGAGATTAATGTTTTATTAAGCATCATCATACAATCATACCAGCTGATTTCCAGAACTCTTGAGGCATAGTTAAATCTGTTTCAGTTCCACTAAGGGGAAGACAGACAAAAATGCCCCACAATAAAGACAGAGTTTGAAGGCCAAACACATGCACCAATCCACATCTTGGCCTCATGATGAATTATCCATCCTTTCTGAAAGTGTGGAAGACAAGTGTATGTATGTGTTAGTTCTTTGATGTTACTTTGAAATTGTGCTTAAGCAGTGCAGTATTGAAAGCAGACAACTGATTTTGCCATGGCTTGTAATTAGACTCTTTAGGTAGGTCTCAGGGAGAACTCTAGTTCTGTATTGTAAAATACAGAATAAGTGAGCAAAAAAGGAAGCGCCAGAGACTGGGTAGAAAAACAAAAAACTAGAAAAAAATAGACCACGTTTTTTGAGTTGGTATTCTCATCTATTTAGCTTTAAAGAAAGTGTTCAGGAAGAAAAATATATTTTTCTGCTTTACTCTGGAAGAACAACACATGTCAAAAAAGTGAAATTGCAACTGCTTTACAGAGTGGGTGCAACATTAGCAGACCACAGCAGATTCCCGTTTTCCCGCACAACCAGACCAGCTCCGTGCCTGGCCCAGCTCCCATCCCTCAGCTAACACCAATGCTGGAGAGATGCGTGCCCTGTCCCAGCACTGTGCCACTACATGGAAGAAGGAAGACAAGATTCAGCTCTCTCCTCTCCTTCTATGGCAAATGGTTTTATGTGCAGCTTCTCCGGCAGCTTCTCTTCCCATAGACATACCCAAAATGAGTCTGTCTTAGGCACCAGTTTGCCAGCTCCAGTCTGCTACATCCCTGCAATGATTAAAGACACCTCTTCAAAGACTTCCTGTTTAAAAAAAAAAAAAAAAACCTAACAAAAAAGCTACAGTGTAATGTTCAAGTCTTTTTAAAGTAGTCCAATCTCTATACAATTAACCTTTTGACATGAAGTACGAGATACATAGCAACTGTTCTTTAGACAGTGTTATATGCCTGAGCCTGAGCTCAAGGAGCAAAGTCTTCACAGAACACAAACAGAGTGTTTTAACAGTGCAGGTATCACTGCATTTCATCACAGGGAAATGGGAAACTCTCTCCTTTCTCCCTACCTGTAGGTATAGAAGGGGTGGGACAGGACAAATGGCAACTATCATGCAAAGTTAAACATAAAAGCTACATCTTCTACCTTATTTTCCAAATCCTGTTTCAATTGCACCAAGACCCTGGTGTTCCCTTCAACATAACACCTGTTATTCCCTTCCAAAATACATTTGATGCAGAAGATATACACTAGAAATGTAGTATTTTATGAAGTGTAAACAGCAGTTACTGCAAAGATACTACTGCTGAGTCAAACTAACATCTGGGTTTCTATTTAGAACAGGGTCATTATGCTTTCTGTAGTAGCTTCTTTTAGCTGGAATGCTCCTGGTGCAAGGATTAAGTAGCAGCAGAGTCGTGTGATATCAAAAAGCAAAGTCTCCAAGAGCTGGAACTCCACAAGGCATTCAGTTTAGCAGAATGCAACGTGACAATGGTCTCATCCTTCCTTTAACCTTCTGCTACTTAAACTACACACTACCTGAAGAAAAATTAACTACGCTGAAGTGCAAGCCCCACCTGAAAAGAAAAATGGAAGTGATTATTTGTGCTGTGTATAAATCCATTTTCATGTTTGCATGATACTCAACTTCTTAACACTCATTTTCCTAGTGACCTGAGTACTAAGCTTCCTCATAGGCACTATATAAACCACTGGCCTTGGCCTAATGCAAGCTGCGAGTCACATAAGCGGAGATGCGCAGGGTCTTTTCCTCATTCCAGACACAAGTTGTACATACTGCAGAAGCAAGGGTATTTTCCTAAGTTTCAAAGTCTGATGTCTGTACTGTGTATGCAGAGAAAGAAATGTATCTTCCAATCATGTACATACAGCAGACTTAAACACCATCCTGAGCTTACTATCACATATTAAGAGCAAGTTCAGAAGGCCACCTAATGCCCAGCCTGTAGACAGCCAAGAAGATAGTGCAGTGAGTAGCGACTTATTTCTATATCAATAGATCACCAGCAGCAGAACTGAAGGAAAAAAACTGGAGACAGTGAGTCCACCTCTGATAAACATAAAAAAGTACTAAAGCAATCAGAATATGAAAAAAGTAAAAGTGCAGGCACTAACATTTTCTGTTACCCTCAGCCTACACAGAGAAGTTTACAGAAAGTGACTTAAGTGGTTTAGCTAAAGAATGATTCAAGTTAGTGAACTGCAAGACAGCATATACCAATTACCTGAAGACTTATTCAGCTTTGCTGAAAATACAGCAGTAGGTTTTTCCTTTTCTTTAACAGGAGCAGCTTCTCGCTCAGCTTCCTTCTCAAAAGCTTCTGGTTTTAGTACGACTATCTCTTTTTCAGCAGATAAAGGTGAGGTATCTGTGGCCGGTAAGGACACTGTGAATACTTCAGGCACTTCTCTGTCCACAGCCTCCAAGGACTTTTTCAAAGCATTAGGATCTTCCTCAGCTTTTACTTCTACATTCTTTACAGACAGATCACAGGGTAGCTCTGGGCAAGGCAACTGTGTCTTCTCACCTTTGATCACCTTACTGATCTCTTCATTTTCATCTCTGTGCATTACTTCTCTGTCGGTGGCTTGTGTCACAAACTCAGGAGCAGTTTTAGGATGAGCTAACATCACAAAGTCTTCTTCCACTGGGCCTGGAGAAGACTCCAATGGTGAGAGACCTTTGTTGTCTCCCGTTTTTGGTTCTGTAGCAACAGATACATCAGCTGAATAAGCCATAGCATTCAGCTCTTCCATTTGAAGAGGAATCTTCTCTGCCTTGGCTATTTTTGTAGGTGCTGGCTCAGATGGCAGAGTGGCAAAAACTTTGGAAGAGTCCAGTTCAGGCTCGAAAGACTCCAGATAAGGTTTGCCCATGGCACCTGCTGAATCCACCAGTCCTTCCTCATGTTTGTCATCAGTTACAATATTCTCAGTTGATTTACTTTTTAAGATGAGAGATGGATCTTCACTCACTTTCTCAGTAAAGTCAGGTACCACCTGGCTGTTCAACAAGTCAGATTTTCCAAACTGCGGAGACAGTTTTTCAACAAGCTCCTTGTGTTCAGGCACATCCTGAGAAATGCATTCCATTATTGGTGTCTTTGAATAATCTGTAAAGGCCAGAGAAGCAGGTTCACCAGATACCTTTGTTTCTTTAATTAAGTCACATGCAATAGATATATACGGAGTCTCTATATCTTCAGGACTGCTACTACTTTCACGATCAGGTTTTTTAAATACCAACACCTCTTTTGCTTCTTGAGCCTGTGTTGGTGGTACATTGACTGCCTCTTGGTATATGGGAGGTTTTTCAGTCTCTTCTTTTACATTCTCATAATTAGCAGTAGGAATAAATGTTTTCAATGGGGAAGCTTCGAGATGCACAGCAGATGCTTCTGCACCAGCAGTCCCAGTGCTTAGTGGGGCTTCCATAACAATATCTGGCAATATTGGTGATGGAGCAGCTTCCGACCCTTCAAATGAGGGACAGAGCTGTGCCACGGGTTTCAGAGTCTCTTGTACTGACTCAGAGGTTTGAACTAAATCAATCTTTGTTTCATAAGCAAGTTTTGTACATGCCACATCATGCATTTCACTTTCATATGCTTCTTGTACTAGATCAGGAGTAAGACCTTCAGGCATATTTGCTGCAGTGTCAGATGGCACTGTTGATACACTCTCTGTTTTAGCATAGTCAGCTTCCTGGCCTTCCTGCTTGCCAACTGCTCGAGCGCTAAAATCACCTTGTTCTGTGCTTGTCTGAGCTTTCATTTCTGCAATTTTTTTCTCATCATCGGTTCTATTTTCTGAAGTACCTTCCTCTAGTGGAGAGAGAGATTTGACTTTGTTACCAACAGGACTCATAGAGGATTCAAATTTAGTACAAGTGATGTAAGTCTGCGAAGGGTCTTTTACAGCTTCTGGGGTACTTGGGAAGGAGCGATCTTCAGTACTGCCTTCACTCTCTCTTTCATAATCCTTCTGCACATTCAGCTTACCTACACAGTATTTCTCATCTAAACTTCTTTCTAGTTCAGCATCTATCTTATGTCCAACATCCTCTCTCACACTGTTCAGTCCATGACTAGTACCTTTTACTTCCCATATTGGCTCAAATGGTTTGAAGTCTGCATATTCTTCCCTCCTAAGAAGGTCTTCTTTCAATGCCTCTTTTTCACCATGATCATCACCTCCGTATTTGTCTCTGTTATAAAAGAGATCTTCCTCGTTTTTCTCAAATAAATCTTGAGGAGTTTCTGGAGACATTTTCAGCTGCTGTGCAGGCATTTTCTCCTGATTAGGTAATTCTTTAGGGCCCTCTAGCTGTGTTTCCTCTTTAGCTTGGGATAAAATGGCTGCTTCTGCTTTAGCAAATGGGGGTTCTGAGTATTTAATCTCGGAAATGTCTTTTTCATTTCCCTCTGCAAGAAATGGATTTCTTGCACTTTCCATAGTTTCTTTATAAACCTCACTTGCATTTTCTTTGTAAATGCCTCTTGCAGGTAATCCATCTGAGAGTGTATCAAAGGCTGCATGCTCTTTAAAGGGATCAACTGAGATAGGAGAGAAGGAAGGAAGAGAAGGAGCAGTATCGAGTGGGACTGCAGTAAAATCCTCTTGACCAAGCGACTTAGTGCTACCTGGCTGCTCCTGCAAGTCCATAACTTTTTCTGTGACCATGGACAGAAAGGACAGTTAGAGAATGCAAGTGCTCTTAAAGTCAATGCAAATGTTCTTGACAGGTTCACATGATGTTAGTTATTAATAGGTTCTTCCAAGTTCTATCATAAATACTATGAGCCATTAAAACAAAGTATCAGTTAAAGTATGCTATTCTATTTCACTTCTTCTAGCAAAGAAGGCTAGAGAAACAGCAACTCTATGCAGTGCAAAGATGACAGTAAAGCTGAAGATGCCAGACAAGTACAGAGCATCCAAGTACAGCAGGCAATATTAAAGTGAGAGAGGGAGAGTGGGGTGGCAAGGTGAGACAGAGAGGGTATGGGGGTATGCTTGTATATAAACATATGCACAAACGTGCATGCCAGTAAGAAATCTTTTTTTGACACTTTTTACATGGAAATTTGGTGAACAGCATAGCTAACAAAAACCATTAAATAAATACTACAGGTAAAAATTTTACTTATATAAAATACTGCAGAAAGTTACTATGGATTAAATCCTTCTGCTAAATCAGTAAAAGCAACTATGCTTTGATGTGTTAACCTGTTAATAGTACCAGCTTCTCTCCTACATCAAGGGTCCAAGAATTCACAGATGGCAGTAGCTTGTTTATAAAACAGTTTACCATGTAAAGAAATGAATGCGTATTAAAATCTTGAACAGATTAACTAAAAAGTCAAAACTGAAAAAATGTGGTAGAGGCTATTCTTGGACCCATGCTGACTTTTAGTAAAGATAGACTAATTGGGAAGAGTTAATGAGATCAGATATGCAGGAGGTATTCAGACAAAGGTGAGCAGAAAGAACTTGCCTGCAGAGGAGTGCATCAGAGGCGCAGATGTAGCAGGAAGAGCAAAAAGGGTCTCATCTGAAAAACAAATAAATAACCTCAGCAGAAATAAAGGGTAGGTTGAAGAGGGGGGAAAGCACACAAGTAGTCAGTTCCCAGTAAATCAAGCATCCATAGCCAACATCTACACCCACAGAGAACCACAGAGCTAGATACAAGCTGGGTAATTTGAGAGAGGTGATGCTCAGAATTCTCCGTTTACGATGGGATCTTTACTGAGGCAACTGAGGGATCTCCACTTTCCAAGCCAGGCACCAATCTCAAGATAAGATACACCACAGTAGCTACTCATTATTTTCATTCTCCAAACTTCACTACTGAGCAGCTACAGTGTCTCTAGCACCAGAAAAAAAAACACCTGCCATTGACACCAACACACTGTCCTTAGTCAGCTTACTTTGTCAGAGGGTCTCCTAACACCCATTTACTTCTGGGAGAACAGCAGCGGTAAGGAGACTCAACCAAAAGCTGTGAGAAGTTAAAATCACTTTAGTAAGCTTTGAAACTCCCCACAAAGAGAGCACTGATCAGGCATGCTGATACTGATCAACTGGTAACAGTCAATTATATTCTATTCTAAACAACTGTACTAGTTGCTTTATGTTTATGCATTTTTTTTGTGTGTTACAATGTAGACAAGCTTCCAAATGAAGCCATTATTTTTAAAGCCACCTTTGGTATGATCCAAGGAGCATATTTTGCTTTGCTGCATTTGTTTTAACCTTAATATTTCCCAAGGCAATCCCAGCTCTGCAGTTTCCATTCAAATACCTACGTAAATCTAAGGAAGGACACCCTTCTCCTAAACTAAAGAAGTCACCCTCCTTCACTAATGCACAACGCTGAGAAGCCAGATAATCCCAGCATTGCATATTGCGCATTATCTGAAGTAAAGCACACAACTATGACATGTTCCTAAACCGTATGAAGCATTTAAGGAAAAAACAATCTAGAAGCAGCAATGCCAGTCATCATTATGTACCAGGCAAATCAAAACTAGTCCTCCTCTGGATTTTTGTGAGTGCATGAAGTTTTCAAATTAAGGCTGTTAAAGAATATTCGCAGTTTACATTAATTGTATTAGCAGAGTGCAAAATTACACTGAAGCATTTCACTTAGATTTTGAATTTCCAGTACAAGGATCTTTAGTTTTGCTATCTGCGTGGATAAAAACTAGTACTGAAAAAGTTAAGAACTTTTAAAATAAAAAGCAAAGAATAATAGAAGCAAGCGATTTTAAAAGATGAAAGGCAGAAAGTGAGAAATACAGTAGACCCAGCAGCACATACACAATAATCCAGTAAAAGCAAGGCATTAAGGTGATTTTTTGTTTTGGCACTGAACCACAACCTTCTGCAAAAGCAATGCCACTTCAAGAGACACATAGCCTGTCTGGCTTACTCAAGTAAATCTCACCAGGAATCTTCCAAAAATCAAGTCCCCTCACAACCTGCATTTCCTGTCACAATATACAGTCAGTTGGTTTTGTTTCACAGAACATTGTTATCTTCACGGGGTGTTTATAATCCAGAAATTATGTCAAGATATAAGAAAACAGAGTAATAAAGTTGGAGTGTAGGACTTAGTATTTAGAAGCTTCCTCAACTCGTACTGCACCAAAGGGATTCCTGCTCAGTTTTCTAGAAATTACATTTTTCTATTAAGGACCACACAGGGAGAAACCTCAATTCCAGATTTAGAACACATTAAAACAGTACTACAGTTCAGTGGCGGCAAAAGCTTTTAAGGACAAAAGCCACACTGGAGGACAAATGATCAACATGCAACGCTAAGTCACAGAACTGCAATGCTCATCCGTACATTGCGAAGCATCATCATACGCCCTGTATGTCAGGAGATGCTTGATTTCACAAGCCCTGGCTTGCTGGGATCTCTTCTGCAAGCAGACAGCTCGCAAGGGGCCTGCCGCCCCATGAGACAAGTGAGCAAGTCACCTGCTTTTGAGAGTGAAACAAGGGGCTTCAGAGAGAGCACAGCTCAGTCCAGTCCAGAAAGCTACTCTGCTTTCCTCAAAATGAGGCTTTTATCACCAACATCGGAGGTTTTTTCTTCTGTTTCTAATGTGCCCGGTAAATCAAGAGCTGCTGTTGAGCTCTGGATTTTAGGTTAGGAAGCCTCAGGGTTTGCACCAACAAGCAGCATGCTCTCCTTTTCTCTCAACATGATGCCTAGATGGACAAAGCAACATCTCCTGACCACAAATGTGGAACTCAGTGTCCCTCTGTTTTTGTTCTGGATGCTAATCCAGCTGAAATGCCTCATCACTTGTTTGTTAAATGGAGTAGCAGTGTCCACACACTCCATGCTTGAGCCAGTGTCAATCTATCACCCCATCTCTTAACCGCCTGCGGCACGCTGCACACACACGCACCAGTTCCAAAGCCCCAAGAGACTTGTGATGTGGCAATCCACCAGGAAGCTGGTAACACAGACTACTTCAGCCTCCACCTTCCCTGAAACCACACGCCCTCACCTTCTCCCGGCCATGCCACAGCAGCGTAACCTTTATTTGCTGGAAGGGATGGACACTTTGGAGTGAGGAGAGAAAGCAGGATGGATCTGATGAGACCAGATTGTGCAGCACGAAGACAGAAACCCCAGACAGCCCAACAGAAAAGGATCTCATCACAGGAAAACCAAGAACAAGTCAGTAGAGTGGAAGTGCTGAAAACAAAGAAATAAAAGAAGGACAAAGAAAGAAGACAAGAGTCCACAGGCAAAAGAGGTGAAGACGAAAATACTTGAGTCCCTGGACATGCAGTACACTTGGTGTGCTAAGACCAGCTTCAATCTCTATGAAAAATTCTAGACCTAAAATATTTTCAATACTTCCCAGCCCCAGCGAGAGAGGTTCCAGTTTCTGGTGAGGAACACTGGTTTTAGGAGCATGATCACTGATTTTTCAGTGCTCCATTAAGACAGCACAATGCAGAAACTACTTCTCAAGCTTGGCTTCCACTTACTCAACACACAAAGATACAATAGCTGTGCCAGTCACTCAATTCCCAGGTTCTCTTAATGGAAAGATATTATGCCCACACCCAAACTTTATTTTCCACACATAGCTGGAGTGTGAAAAGCTATTACATAAAAGCAGTATTTCCTAACCAGCCCAGGAGAACCACCCACTTTCCCTCCACCCACAGCAGAACTGCATTTTTCTGGTTGAAGGGAAGATACAAGGACTTTTTCCTGCTGTGGGCCCTGTGTAACACCTCCAGGCGAGTAGGACCTCCGCAACTCCCACATCAGCATGACTGCCAACTGAACCAACCATCCTCTTCCAATTGCAATTCAAATGACATGGTGAAAGGAAGTGTGTTTTTTCCAGCAATGACATTTGCACTGTGGAATCCTTGCCTCCAATGTTGGAGGTAGAAACCTTTCAGAAACAGAACTCTGTGGGTGCTTTGATAGCCAAGGGGGGGGGAAAAATACTTAAAAAAACCAAACACAGCATCTATCAGACTGTCGCCAGTGAGACTGGCCAGGCCCAAGAAGCGTGCAAGCCCCCTCAGCCAACACTCACAGAGCACTCTAGAGAACCACCTGCCTCTTCCCACCCATTACTCTAGTAGTAGTACTGGCAACAGCTGACAACAAATGTAGTAAAGTTTGGTAATAAAGTACTATGTTTAGGGGAATAAACTTCATTTGTAAAAGTGTGAGATCGCTGAGGGTGGCTTTTCCTATTTGTATATCAATGGCAGAAATTAGGTGACTGACATAAATGTAGTACACTACTGCTAAAGTGAAAAAAAAAAAAAATCAGAATATATCAAGCTCCAAGCAAGATTATTTTCAAGTAAAGGTGCATATTCAAAACTCCTTTCTTGACCTATGAAGTGGGCCTTCACTACAGCAAAGCTTCACCCAAAGATACAAAGCAAGTCAAAGCAAAGTCTTCAGTTTTTACAAATTATAACAAAAAAAAAAAAAACAATAAGATGAACTGCTCCATTACTGTTTTCATCAAAAGACAGATTTTGTTTCATGAAATACACAAGAATGAGACCTGAAATTAAATCTCCAGGAGAAGAGTGTCTTTACACCAGACTTTATCTGCCAAAAATCTGTAACAGTGCAGGTTAGTAAAGTACCTTCAGCATTACAGTTAGGAGAAAGACAGACCTATTTGTGAATGGTATTGCTTTCTATTAGTTACTAAAGTAGTCTAGGCAATGGTTTGTCAAAGGGAACTTTATCAACAGACTCTGTCTTGCCCAGATGATCTTACAGAATTCAGAAAAATACCGTATTCAAACATATACACCCACATCACCAAAACACTGACTGCATGACTGCTGTTTGCTGAACAGGAGAGAAAGGTAACGCTTTTGCTCACTGGCACATGCTCCTCTGGGCACTTTGTGTCCCTAATATCCCCCTAATGTGAAAGGAAAAGCATCGAAGGAACATCAGAACAAAGAGATGCACAAAGTGATTCATTCCGATTGCATTCCTATTTTTAACCAAAAACATTCTGAAAATTTTACCTTGGGTTTTTGCAAGTCAAATATTCCATAAAAAAAAAAAAAAGTCACCCACAAACAACCCTGTAGCTTTTCCTTTCACTAGCATGAACTCTCATACTTCAAAACTTTGTATTATGGTTTCAGCTATAACATAATCTCTGATTTTGAAGGTCCTCTCTTGTTAACAGAAATATTTAACAATAAAAGAAAACAGGGTAAACTTAATATTCCAAGGACTGGCATTTATGACATGACTCATATGTAGTGTAAAAGTTAATTTGTAGCAATCCCTCTAGGACCAATATGAAAGAGAAATGGTCTGCTGCTTCAATGCAACAAGTTGTTAATTTGTCCATAACCATAGGGAGGAACTGCCTGGGTTTTTTTTCCTCCTGTGCATGTTGATGTCAAATTATTATGAGTAAATTGTTACCTCTTGGCATAAAACGTCAAAGACAATATAACCAGCCATTTAAAAGTGGAATTCAATTATTTCAAGGAGAGTCAAGTTCTTGGATGCCTAATTTCCTACTGCAGAGTAAACAAGGTCACACAACTTCATAAGAATTTCCTGAGAAAAGCTGCTGCCTACACAAACTCCATTTAAATCATCTCCTGTTATGAAGCAATTGCTCTAAATTCGGTATTTCACCAAATATTTAAGGGATTCAAGATAAAGAACATTAACTATTAATAGCATCTTTTCACATCATTAGATGAAGCTGCAGAGCAACAGCAGCAACTAGGTTTTCTCATTTGGCTCTTTGTAGTTATATGTGTATGTTTATAAAGAGAAATTTCCAGTTTGGGAAACTCTGACTGTAAAGTACTTGGAAATCTTTGAGGAAAGTATACAAGCTGCTACAAAAGATGGAAAGATTTAAGTGAAAACAGGAGCTCATTTCTTAACATCTTCACAGTACCAGAGCTAGGATCACAAAGGATCCAAGAGTTTTGATTATTAACAGGGGCAGCTGTAGATCACCTCAGTTCTTCATGGAAACTACGGCAAAGTGGTATATCATGCATCACTGGCAGAGCAAGTTGTGCTATACTGCACAGGAGATTTCTCATTTCATGTTATTTGAAGTAGATACAGAAAACAAGTTCCAAACAAGCACTCTGAACAGTGGTTGCTGCTTTAAATATTCAAGTCTTCAGCACAGAAGCAAATGTTTTCTTATTGTCTAAGCAGAAATCGATAACCAAACTGGTTTAAGCAAGGTTTTTTTTCCAATAGCATATTTACGTAGTCCAACTTGCAGCAACTTTTCCTCTTTTGAAAAAATTACACTTGAGGCGAGTTGCTCAGCAATGCAGATCCTGTACAGCACATGAAGACAGAGGTAAGGTATATGCCATTTCATCTCCTTTTGATCAGCTACAGAGTGAAAAGCATGACAGACAGTACCACTCCCCTGCAATACCCAGCTGCCAACCAAAGCAAGAACAGATGGACAAGGAGGACACGTTAATTCTGGCTCTATTACAATTCTTTCCATTACAATTCCCAGATTGACAAAATAAGTACCCACCACAAGTGTGGTTTTAAAAGTCCAATAAATACTTCAGACCCACAACTACCAGCCTCACCTCACTCTTGCAACCAAATGTTTTCATCAATAACACTGTGGACAGGATCCAAGCAGCATTTCAGAGGATGATTCTACAATGTCTCTTCCCATTAAAAGTCCCTCATCCACATGAGCATCACTGTATCTGCTCAGAACAGGGAGAGAACTTTATCTTGCATATTTTGTTATTAAAAGTAAACAAGCAAAAAGAGAAAAAAAGTCACATAGGTCAGCCCTAAAGAAACTTTTCATTATTCTTACACCAAGTACAGCAAGAGAATGAGTTCTCCGAACAGGATGCACGTACCTATCACAGAGCAGCAGTCCACACTGGCTCACCATAAGGAAAGTGAAATCCTCTGAAGAGCGAAGAGAAACCATTTGGCTTCTGAGCATGAACTAACTCAGGGACAAATAAGTGACACACAACAAGTGCCACACAGATTAACTGTGCCTTCTCCCCCATGTGTATTAACTGACCTAATCACATAAATTCTGCCTTCTTACAGAGTTAGCATCAGGTGGTAGGTAAATACCTCTTTATTAACATCAGGTGGCCACAATAATCAACTTCAACTATTCACAGCCCATCTCTGATGGCTTGAAATACCCACTTCACAATCACCAACATACTTAATATATAAATCACTAGTATATTTAATAGCAAAGCTTAGAATGAATCTAGAACAAATCCAGTATTTATACTCACCAATTTACACTANAAAAGAAAAAAGCAGAAAGAAACAATCTAGCCAATTGCAACTGTCCAGCTACACATGGCTTTAAAGATAAGTATTCAGTCTTTGGCAATATTTGTAACCAAAAAAACACAACATAATTCCTCTAAAACTAAACAACTCTTCCTTCAGACCCAGACTCTTTAACCATATGTTGAAGTAACAAACAGAAATTCAGGTTCTGGCAGTGCCACAAAGCAGAAAAATATAGTAATTATACCAGAACTTATTCAAAGGCAGGAGGTCTAAAGAGCCATGCGAATCCTATCATTATGCAGACATTATCCAATTTAATTTTGGAGATTATACCAATCATAAGATTCCCTTTCACCAACTTGTACAGATGGATTTTTTCCCTGCTTTCCCCACAATTAAACAAATTAAGCAATATTTAGATTAGCAACTTTATCATTGCAGAAGAATATATTAAATTAATCTTTAAAGAATGGAGATGCTACTGGTTTAGCATCTATTCCCAACACATTACCTTGCGCGACAAGCCTCTGACATAAGAGCTTATAGTCTGTAAAATAAAAACAAATTGATGCATAAGATATCTTCATTTCAGAAGAGAATAAAAGAATATGGACATTCAATAGAGGATTCATTAGAGCCATCAGCATTTGTATAAGAATACCTTGTAACAAAATGAATAAAGCAATGTGAAGATTACACACACTGTCCTGATGTCCTCCTCATCACCAAAGATGATCAGGTATCAAGCAGCACTGCATTTCCCAGGTTGCAACAGATTTTGGTCAATACAGGTTTTAGCTATCCACTGTTTTTTGTCACTCAGACACAATTCACATACACAGGAAAGTCTGATCTTCTTATCTAGCAATGTGATCTTTTAAAGAAAACAAACAGGCTTAAAACACTGGAAATTCATCCCTCTGCCCTTTGAACAGCATTTCTGAAGCTGAAGGCATGAATACTTGAAGACCTGGCTGAAGACCAAGAAAGAAGCAACCTTTCTGCCACCACTGCCACATACGTTTTTCTGCTTCGTCTAGATCTTGCTTGTTCCTTTCAGCTCTGCAGCTACAACCTGTTTTTGAAGGTCTCGCAAGTGCTCTTTCATTTGTGTAACCTGGCATTCATTTCCTTGTCACACACAAAGGACAGAGAAAGACTAGCATTAAGGAATTTTATCTGCTGTCCAAAAAGAAGGAATAGCAGTGTTCAAAAAAACCTGTCACAAACCAGTAACAAATGGATAAGCAGTAGGATTTTGACATTAGACCAACAGCATCTAATAGATTGAGAACATTTTTAATTGGTAACAGAAAAGTTTCTATTTATTGCAGTCTTCTGTCTTATTTAAAGACATCTTAATTAACATATTCTTCCTAGTTGATGAAGTTGATGACATGACTGACCCTTTCATTAAAAAGCTGTAAATAAGAGTTCACAGTACATTCCTAAAACAAAAGCAAGCCTTCCAGTGAAACCAGGGAGGGTCAAACTGGTATTGCCAATACTTGGACATGAAGGGGGAAGAAAATTAAAGATATTCGGGGGGAGGGGGAAGTATACTTTCTTTATACATTGGAAAGCAAGAAATAGAGACAGACCCATTAAAAATCACGGGGTTTTTAACTTAAAAACATCTCTAACTTAAAATCTTTGTATTTTGACAGCTACAGTTAACAGCAGATTGATTATTTCCACTTGAAAGATAAAAACATTCTACTGAGATAATCAGATTTTCCTCAGACTTTGTGAATATTAATAAGCCCATTATTTTATTGCTATTGTAATAGTTCTTATTGATGGAAGTACCCATTTAAAAAGCTATCTACCAAACGTCATACTGCTGTAGTCCAGTGATCTCAGTGCTGGTTGTACTGTGCTACCCTCAAAACTGTCTTAAAAAGCAGAAAAAATTATGCAGTGTTTTCAAAGCATAACAGAAGTAATTTCTACTTTAGATCATACAACAAGAAATAAAAAAAACCCACACGAAAACATACTTGACTGTTAGAATAAGTGTCACAGTTCACTATTTTTTACTTGATAATAATAGCTTTTTCCCTTTCGTTTCTAATGCAGCATGATAGTTAAACAATATTCCTCCTACTTCATGCACAGAGTTTGAGTATCTCAGGACAATTTATTTATAAGCTACAGGTTACTTTACATTTTCTAGCCAGCAAAAGACCAAGAACTATTTCTTTGCTTACAAAATATCTAGAACCCAAGGACATTTTCAGATTGAACTATGCATTGCTAATTTTTGTATCAGATCTTCATGGTTACTATAGTAAAACACCAGCTCAAAAAAAGATTCAATTAAAAATATTAACAGAAAACAAAGAAACACAACGAAAGCACATCAAGTCATGCCTCAAGTTGTAGGTTAACTGTCCTTTATTATTCTAATATCTTCCCAGCACCCAGAGGCCAGACTAATCTGATGAGAGCCACCAAGCAGCTGGCTGTGGCAAACTGGACCTTGACACAGGCAAAGACACTAACCTCCCTCTAAATCAGGTGGAAGGTAACAAAGCCCCAACAGAATTCTAAAAGCACAGGAAAATTGGTCTCCAGGGTTAGAAAACTGGCACCTCTATGTCTTCTGCTAAGTAGCCAGGCTCCCAGACTGAGTGCTCTCCAAAATCCTCCCCATCCTGCACACTGGAGGAGGAAGAAGGAATTAGTGAAAACATCCTCACAATACACCAACCAGAAAGTTATACTAGAAAAATGCATTGCAGATTACTGAAATAACACAAGATGCATCTGCAAGCCACTTAGAAATCATTTTTCCAGTCACAGTTCTACTTTAAGATTGCCTTTTCACCATACCAATTGCCAACAACCACACCTTATCTCTCTCCTCATGAGCTGTGAAGCTTGAGACTTTTGACCTTAGGCTTTCTATTCCAATGACCCATCTGTACATCTGCTGTTGCAAAAGGACTTGACACTTTCCTAGCAACTTTGTACCAGTCAGCAGGAGAAAAACCACTGGCCAGGAGGCTTGAATGTTGTCCTCAACTCTTACACGAGTGCTGTTGGTGGTGGTTATCATAGATCAGTGGTGATACAACAGGGTAGACAAGACAGTTGTCACTTCATAGACATGCTGCCAACTTCCTCACCTACAGACAGGGATAAAGGGAAAAAAGGGCAAACCACCAGTAGTTCTTCACTGTCTCCTAACTTGTGGTTTGTAGGATTTCATCTCCAAGGGGAAAAAAAACTCTCAAAACAATTCAAAACTTCCCCGAGGGCTACATCACTATATGACAGGTGGAAGCTATGTGGCTTTATCCTGGAAAGTAAATCAAAGGATACACACACAAAGCAAATATACTATCAAACTCAGCAGGACTGTCCTCACACACACTTCTGGTTAACAGAATAGCCATTTGTCTGTAGAAACTCTTACACCAGCTGAATTACAGAAGCAGGCCACACTGTGCTAGACATAGCACATGCACACAAACCAAATAAATAAAACCATTTCTTGCTGAACTTGCCTAGATGGGAACATGAAATACAAAAATGACGATAGCAGCTTTACCATACCAGTCAAATCACTGGTTACTCTCCTCCCCCTAGGTCACTATAATGAAAATGGTATAATAGAAAAAAGTCACGTTCTACCTTTGATATACCTAGGTTATGACCACTTCTCTTATAGCTTTGCTGACTACATTTGGGAGGGTGAGAGGGGAAAGGGTCTTACACCTCAAAGAAACACTGAAGATCAGTGGGAACATATTTTAATAAATACAGGGTGCAAATGAAAGTCACCAGTGGTAGTATTCAAGGACAGACATTTTTTCCAAGTCATGCTACATTCCATCCTTAAAATCCACACAACTCCTCTGTATGAGTCTACACATACAGAGCAGCACACCAGAAAAAGTCACAACACAGGAAAAAAAAATATCTGAGGAGTGTATATGCTGCTTTAGAATGTGTATACAATGCAAATTACAGCATCTGCATATCCCCACTACAGAAAAAAAGATCCACTCTGTGCAGCAGAACAGAAGCAGGTATAGATCACACCATTTAATCACCACCTAATGCAGCTGGGGCCAGTGCGGTGTGCATGAACTCTAATGCAGAACAGTTTGTGTGATCCTGGTACAGCTTGGAGCATCCCTGCTGATCATAGCTTGACACTGTCTGGCATGTAAGCAAACTGTTCATTAAACCTCTCCATCACTGATGAATTAAAACCAAGTCCTATAAAACTAAATGGATAAACAAGACTAATTAATAAACTGGCCCTTCAGAACATTTGCATAAGTATTGAACCGTGGCCAGGTTGCAGACAACCGACACACAAGGAGACATCTTTATTCTCTTCAGATGTCTGTGGCCCATCTGATGGGTTTAGTATATGGGTTTCTTGTAAGTGCACGGTTTAACTTCAAATCATGATAATCTCTTCTGGGAAAGTGAAATATAACCTGCCTTTACAAGCAGCAGCACGTGCTGCTAGGATCTAGGGCTTTAAAGATGGAAAACAGTATCTTTTCATCAGAGTTTACTGGTTAATCTTACTTTGGGCAGATAGAAAAAAAAAATTACTTTTACCCTGTACAACTACCTCAAATTTACTTTTCTTTGCACCATACATAAATTTAGGTAATCAAAAGATTTAAGTAGTAGTATCTCAAGAAGAACTGTAATTTTGCTACCTACATAACAGCAAGTAGCAAAAAAAGAGTGTCCAGGAGAGCGTAAGTTTTACTGCAGTCCTCTTGTTTTCTCCTCCACCAAATATTTATATTAGCTCTTAAGAAGGCAGGCTACTGATACACTGCCAGAAGCTTACATTACATATAATTATGTCACAGTTTCTTATAACAATGATACTGAATACTCCTAAGTATGTAACTAATAGTAATTACAAAGATTTAATGTTTTAATGGGCCATCAAGCAGTCCATACATTTTGTCTATTGTTACATCCTAACAAATAAGCAGCACTATGGTCTATCACTGCAGATAAAAGAATCCCTGCTATTCTTCGCGTACTTGCTACAGGAAGTGCTACTTTCTCCTTCTCTTGGAAACAGAAGTTTAAAGTTATTTGCCTCAAATCCTCACTAATCCAAAGTCTTAGATTTTAAATATGAAGAGAACAGAATATTTTAAAAATTTCTAGATTGAGAACTGCAATTCTTTGCTTCTTATACCTTAAACTCGTACAACAGAGCTGAAAGTAAATGAAGCTAATGCCATAGTCACCCTGCCACAAGCTGCAGGCATCAATCTGATTTTGCCAATTTCACAGAAAGACTGAAAGTGAACTAATTTGAACACAAGTATTTTGACTGAGCGAGTTTTAACACAAACTGCTAGATGCAAAACTAAAAAGTCCTGGATACTTAACATGCTCAAAACTAAGTATTCCTGAGAGGACCAAAGCATTTGTGACATAATCAGACAATGCTTTTACCAAAACAATTTGTTCTCATCTAGTAGTTTCCAGTTCTTAAAATATAGCCTGTAATATTCCAACCCACCATTAGATGAGCAATATGTGTTACAACACCTTGTGTTTGGAAACCAGGCCTCACAAAGGTGCCAGTCCTCACTTCAGAGCCCTAAATTAATCATCACTTATAAATTCTGTCACCTCCAATTAGGTCTTCTAACTCTTTGACACCACTTCTCAACTACACTACCCAATTCTCACGCAGTTAGGACTCTTCTACTCTAACAGAGAAGATACATTTCAGGAATTACTGTGCTCCTTGCCTTATCCTTCAAGGGCCAGGGAGTAGAAAAACAAATCCGTTATGGAAATCACACTTTTATCCCTACTTTTCAAAGCAACATCCAGATTTGGTCAATCCTATTCCTTCCATTCTGTTCTGCTCAAGCCTTCCACAACTCCACTCAAATAACTTGCCTAGAAAAATATCTGTTCACGCATCATATAGGATTCCTCCTCTTAAATCTGTTGCAAGCTTTTCTCATCATCTGTCCTCCAAATGGTGGAAATAAAAAAAAAACCTCCGTGGTGCATTGCTACACAGAGAGCTACCGCAACAAAAAAAAGTAGGCTTCATGAAAGTTCTGTCACATACGCAAATAAAATGTGTTGTGAACCCCCTCCCCCCAACAAAATTGAATTTCGTTTGAACAGGCCTTTTTTTGTCGTTGTTTCAGATGTTATTTTTTTTTTAAATTAAATCTTGAGTATCATGCTCACTCATACCATGACATCAAGTTATTACTGAAATCCTGCATCTTTAAAACATATACATCATACCACTGTGACAACAGCAATGAAGGGAGGAATGCACCATTATGACAATAAGGCACCTTGATTCATTTTCACTGTTTTAATTACCTCAAGATAGTTCTTGTATTTTGAACCAAGCAAAAGTGGAACCATGGCAGAGTTGCAATCCGCATGCAGCACATTAGTCATGCCAGGTCAGCTCCTGGATTAGACCTTGCAGGAAGGGTTTTGGCACTCCAGCAGCACTGCCAACCGTTCGCAGGGGGGCACGCCCTCTCCTACAGCAGCTCTAAACTCTGGAATACCCCAACATTATGGAGTGAGCCCCTTAAACAAGCCCCGATGACAGCTACAGCTAGCTGCCGCCATCCAGGAGGCATACAGACGCGAGGTTGACATTTTTCTCCCAGTACTGCCACACCTACAGCTCCGAGCAGCCTGTACGCCTTTTGTACTTCCATACATACTTCACTAGTTTACATTCCCTCTCGGGGCTTAAGATCCATCCTCCGGAGCCGGAAAGCGGCTGTTCCCACAAAGGGCTGCGGGCCGCAGGGCTGCACGCGGTGCCAGGCCCGCAGGGACGCCCATCCCCTCACCTTTCCCCTGCCTCCCTGAGCCAGGGTTAGGAAAGCAGGTAGCGCTGCTCCTTAATTCCTCTTCCCCACCCCTCCCAGGGAGGTGATTTGTTTAACATGACTAAGAAGATTAAAAGCATTTCTGTCTCCCTCTTCCTCCCTCCACAAGCTCCCAGGGCCGCAGGGCTGCTCGGCGCCCCCCACGCCCACCCCCGGAGGCCGCTGTCGGGCCGCCCTACGAGTGAGCCATGCCCGGGACACTGCGGCGAGGGGACGGGAACGCAGCAGCGGCTACGCCGCAGTTAGGTTTTGCACCGGGGGAAGAACCGGCCGGACCCGGAGGGGCAGCCGCGGCCGTTACATCGGGCTTTGCCCCCCCACCCCCCCCCACTCCCGACACTGCCGTTGCCAGGCGGTGGCATCGCCTTCCCACTCCCCCCCCCCTCCCCGCTCTGGGCAGCCCATGTGCGAGGCGGCGGCCGGGGCGGTGCTTCCCCCCTCCCGTCATTAGCATAACAGAGAGAGGAGGGGGAGAAAAACATAAGAAATTAAAACAATTTAAAAAAAAAAATTAAAAAGGAGGGGGAGCTCATTCGCCCGCAAGAGCTGCGGCGGGGCTACAGGCAGCGGGGACCGCGCCCCGGCGCGGCGGAGGGGAGGGAGCGATGCCGCAGCAGGCGGCCGAGGGCCGGGAGACAAAGGGAACCTCCCGATGGGGCAGCGGGTAGGGAGAACTAGAGCGATTCGGGCGGAGGCGCCCGGCTGCAAGGACTGCTGCCCTCTCCCCCCCCCCGCCCGGCCGCCGCCCCCACCGCCCTCCCCGATCCCGGGGCGGAGGCACTCACCGGCCGAGCCGGAGGAGGACCCTCTTCTCCGGGGGGCGGCGGCGGGCTCGAGCTTGGGCGGCTGGGGCTGAGCGGGCCGGGCGGGGGCAGAGGGCTGCTCCTGCGCGGGGGACGGCGTGGTGGCGGAGGATGAGGAGGAGGAGACAGCTCCCGGGGGGCTCCAGTCGGGCTGCGGTGGCTCCGGAGCGGCGGGGCGGGGGGGCTCGGCGGGGCCACCGAGGTCCAGCAGCTGCGGCGGCCGCTCCTGCAGGGCTGCGGCGGGAGCCGCGACGGGCTTCCTCTCCATCACCTCCAGCTGCTCGTCGAAGTCTTCGTCCTCGTCCTCCTCTTCCTCCTCTTCTTCCTCCTCCTTCTCGTCGTCGAGCACAAACTGGTAGTTGAACTGGGGCTGCTGGGGCCGCGCTGGCCCGGAGGAAGAAGAGGAGGAGGAGACCAGGGGCGACTGGTCCAGCTCGTCCATGGTGCCTGGAGCTGCCGGAACAATGAGTGCGCGGCGCTGAGGCTGTGCCTGTGCGGGGGGAGGGTGAAGGCTACGCTGCCGCCGCCGCTGCGGGCCCCAGACTCCACGCCCTGTTGAGTCACCGATGGGGGAGGCGGTGGGGTGCGGCCGCCTGCACCACCCCGCCCCTCCCGCCGAGCTGCTGAGCGACGGCGGCAACAGCCAGTAGGAGCGGGAGGGGACGCGGGACCGCCAATGAGGCGCAGCCGCCTTATGAATATGCAGCGTGGGGCGGGGTCTCGAGGGATGGCGAAGCGAGGATGGAGAAGTCGGGTAAAGTTCAGCGTGGAGAATGCGGGGTGGGGCGCGGGTGGCCCGCGGGGACCGGGGACGGTGGACGGACGGACCCACCCCACCTGCGCGCTGCCAGGGGGCCCCTCGGCATGGGCGGGGCTGGGGGCCGGGGCGCCCCCTGCGGGACGGGGCCGTGGCGGGGCCCCTCGCGTTAACGAGGAGCGGGGGTCGGGTGTTCCTCCATCGCTCCGCGGCAGCGTGACAGACATCTTGTGAGTGCGTGTCGGAATCCATCCCTTTCCCCTGCCAGGACCAGGGTTACAAGCAGCGGCCAGCCCCCCTTGGCTGTTAAGGGACGGGGTACTACTGGGGGACCCGCGCTGCCGGGCACCGAAACACCGTAACTCGGTTTTTCTCACCCTGGATGCGACGGAAGGGTCCCGAGGCGTTCCCGGGTTCCTTCCCCATTCCGCTTCTTCTCCTCGGGCTTGGCGCAGAGGGGTGCAGGCAGGAACATCATCACCCCAGGGGTGGGGAGCGGGTCAGCGCCGTCCTCCGAGGGGAATGGACGTTTTACCCAAAACATGCTGCAAAACACTGACTGGNTTATTATGGATTTTGAACCCACAGATGATTTATACTCCCACGTGTGTCTGTATAAAGAGATTAGTTAATGGAAACATTGAGGGCAAGCAAACTGCAAGTTCAGGGAGATGCAAGAACCTGAGGAAGAGGAACAACAGCTCCCTTGTTACTTCTGTTCTGTGTAGGGTTCAAGGTATGCAAAGTTGCATATTCAGGTGAGTGGCCCCATTAAGCAGAGTGACTGACACCCTGGCATCAGAAGTTCCCAAGTGGGCTCTGTTTAGCATTATCTGAATGCGTGGAGGCGGTGAGGGGGCAGCTCCATTTCATACTGCAGAGAGAAGAGTCTCTGGCATGAAACTGGGGTTAGATCTTCAGCATCCTGTCACTTTCCAAACAACAGGAAGGCAACACGCAAATGGAGGACTATAAGGGGTCACAGCACTGAGTCCTCTCTTGTCTCGCAACAACGTATCATATTCTTTGCATGAACTGTTTGAACCCAAATATTTGAATGTGGGGTGGGTTGTTGCTGCTGTTTGTATTGGGAAGGCTATTCTAAAATACCTCGTTTTCTAAATAACTAGAGACCTCCTTTTAATTTCCAGTCTTAATGTGCTCAAGGCCAACACATATCCTTTTCCTGCTTTTCCTTTTAATTTAAGTTATTCTTTTCTCTGAATTTTACTTTCTAACCTGCTTAATATAATACACTCTGTCCAGCCCTTGCTTGCTCAAGCTAAGCTAGAGAAGCTCCACTGTCACCCTTTCCTGTGCTCCTCCAAGCAGCCTTTCCCTGCACCCAATCCAGTCTCAGTTCAGGCACAGGAAGATCCAGATGAGATTTTTTTCAAGGATATACAAAGACATCAATATTCCCTATCTCTAACAGAAATTACTAGAAGGAATGAGAAAAGTGTTTTTATAAATACAGTGAAGGCAACACTGGTATCCCAAAGGAGATAAAAATTTCACAGCAGGTGAATAAACACTTAATAATCTGTAAGGTCTTTGGACTTCATTCTTTTCCCAGAAGAATTTTTATCTTCTATTGACAAATTATCAACAAATTATCCATGTGTATTTCCAAGTCAGCCCTTTTTGCAGTGATATAAGGGATGTTGCAGTGGCAGCAGGATGGATGGATTAAATTAAATGTATTGTTAAATATAAAACATGGACATTTTGGTTAAATTGTATTCCTAGTTTTATTGTTACAGCTCTGTTACAGCCAGTGGACTACATATGCATAAATAAAGGCACAACAGGCCCAGTGGCTTCCATCATCCTTACTGAAATCTATATTACACTACTTAGGACAGAGTATAAACCATCGTTCAGCTCAGTCAGGTTAGGTATCAACCCTGAACTTCACCTGGAAGTATGTCAGTTATCCCTGAATGGTATTTTTGATCCGGTAGAAACGGTGGGTCCTGACATGGAGGATCACAGCCCTAGGTCTATGATGTGACTCCAGTTCCAGCACTTCCACTTCACCGAGCAGGTAGATCCTTTGGTTCATGATGTAAGATATAAACTGACACCTTCAGTCTTCTTTTTACCTGCCTATTCCTATGTCTACCTGGTGTCATTTTACCACCTGCCACAGTGTAAGTGCATGCAAAGAAAGTCTTAACAATAGTTCCTCTCCTTTCCTACCAGCTAGTCAATTTGGAGAATGTACATGGGGGAGAGCACTCAGTTCTGGGTAATGTAAATTCTCATCACATTTCTACTCTTTGAAGAAGCTTAATATAATAAATTGCATTAAGAAATGAGTAATCTGGTGATGGCTTTTATCTGAGGAAAAAAACAGGCCAGATTTAATGACTTTATCGATGAATAGAGGTCTGTAATCTTCAGTGGCACTTTACACCATTCACAGTAGATGATTGGCCTGAAATACTTTACTAAGATTCAGCTCTTCTGTGTACTCATCTATTACATACCAGGAAAGTAAATAGACTTTTATTTTTGTGTTGTAAATGTACACTTTTCATATAGCAAATAAAAATAGTTTGATTGAATAAACTCTTTATACTTGCACCAGCCAATCTATTTTTCACATGTCTTGGTTAAAGAAGCAAATGGAATTTTAACATTCCATTAAAATATACCCTAAGGCAACAAATGAATTTAAAAATCTGTAAAATTCTAAGTACAGACACAGTGCTGAAACTAAATGTAACATATCTAACTGCAGTGATTTTTGGTCATCTACAAGTAGGAAAAATCTATATATAATAAGGCTGATTTTATCAGAATGCTTGAAAGAGAATCCATCATCAGTTAAAGAGAAATGAAAGGGTTATTTATTTAGAGAAAGGAAGTGACTAAAGGTCTTGGAAGGAAACAGGAAGGGAGTTCCAGATAGCACGAGCAAGTCAAATCTGGTGATGGCTTGCTTGATGAGAGAAAAATACAGCTCTCCAGTGCTGAAAATATGCTGCAAAACACCCTTTCTTTTAGCTCTTCAGAAAAATATTTTACAATTCATATATGAAGATTGTCAACAAGTAGGTGTACTTTGCAGATATTTACCAAGTTAATTTACAAACTTAGTTTTCATGAGATGTTTTCATATGGCGAACTTAGGAAGAAAAGCATTCAGCACATGAAAAAGAAACACAAGTTGACGCGTTTCTGAACTTCCACAGCAGTGTTGACAATGCCTATGTACTGGTTAGATTTTTTCTGCCCACTGTGACCTTCTGCTTGATCTTATACAGAAGTAATATGATATCACAGCATATTGTAGACAAGGAAAATAATTGTGATGGGACAAATGCAGTGTTATTACTTCACAGCAGGATCAAACAGAAAAAAAACATGGTCTCGGATAGCAATTTAAAAAGATGGGAGTTACAACGCAGGGATGGTTGGATTTCTGTCCCTCCTTTTAAGCTTGAAGTACAATCCTCCAGGTTTCAGGCTCATGTCTTTATCTCTAGAAGGATAAAACTGCAATTCTTTTGTTTTCAGATTATGCCTGTCCTCCGGTGCCTTTGGTATCAAGGATATTATTTACCTAGCAGGTTTGTCTTCATTTGAACACATGCCATACTTATTTTCAAGATCAGTAGTGGGATATTGTGACAAAATCACTGATTAGTTTATTAATACAAATGCAGCATATGGTGGGAAAAAGTGTTAAAGCAATAGTACAGGGGGATTACTTTCTCTTCACAGTAACTGAGTCAGATTCAGCTTTATCAGCTTTACCTTCTGTGGGGCCTACCTTTTAGCCTGGTCCTCAGCAATAATTAACATTTTCTTGACAGTAGCTTTTTAAACCTTTAATGGTCTTTAGTGTTCCAGGCACTTCCTATTCTGGAACTGTTTTTAACATCTGGTAGGCTGACTTAGATAGAGCCAATTTTTCCACTCTTTTTTTAATGGCCTCAACATCATCTTGATAAATCAAAACCAGTCAATTTCTACAGAAAATGTCCTAATAACCACGTTGATATACAGTGTTCTGATTCAGATCTGTCACAAAACGTTGTCTAAAACTTCCTTCAGCCAGCCAGCCAGGTGCTGAGCCAGTCCATCTGCATAAATGAGAGTGGTTTAAGGACAGCGCTAAATGACACCAACTGCCACAAGTGCAAAGTTGCCATTAGCTACAGCTTTAAATCCCTACATCCAGGTAACTTCCTCCTAGGCCACGACTTGGTCTCTTTATGCTTTCATTCAAAGGAACCAAAGCTGGTGCATAACACTAAAAAATGTTACAACAGTGAACAGTTCCAATCACTAGAACTGCACAGGAATCCACTGTTGACTGGATTTTGGTGTGACTACTCTTTCCCTTGCAAAGAACCATTATGTCTCAAAGGACAATGCACAGTTAAGCTACCAATTTCGCATCTCACCAACATTTAGGACCTGAAGCAGTGGGGTCCTTCCATACCCAAATAAGACATTGTTTAGACTGAAGAGACGAGACTTCTGTGCAAAAGCCTCAAAAACTTCCTGTAGCACTTCTATGTTCCTGGATAACCTCCTATCTAAACAGTGACCCCAGCAAAGGCTGCTTAATTTGTAAGACTAAAGTTCCCAACAAGCAGATAGTGTGGATTTAAAATAAATATTTTCCTTGAAGTCCTTTCCTCTCTGCCCAGCCAGGGGGTTGAGGGTTGGACACTCTGATGCAGTCAATCTGAAAAGTCCTGAAGTGAAAATAAAGACTATAAAGACTTGCCTTTCATTATTACAACGATGAAATATATTAACAAAATGGAATCAAATTTGTCCATAAACACCTTAATAATAGTGTATTAGGAAAAAAAAACAAACATGGGAGTGTGGCAGAATGACGTACACTAAATTCTTTTTAATATCACTTTCTAAATTCATCAGGTCACTGTAGAAAATTTAAATATACAAAAGTGTGAAGTATTCTAAGACTGTGTGAGTATCCCTAAAATTTTTTAA
>VZTO01023413.1:45406-63097 GCA_013400615.1 Syrrhaptes paradoxus | reverse complement strand
CAACCGAACATGCCACATTTAAAAATATTATTCTTTACAATAACTATCCAATGAAGGACCATTTTTTTCATTACTCATTTCACATACAATGAAAGAGTAGCAGCTTTCTCTTTAGCAAGAAAACTACCAAAATTACACACCAGTAATTCCTCACCACTGCAATAGCCCTAGTCCCAAAAAGCAATTATCACTAATACTTGGGCATCCTCTAATTAGCTAGTCTGTTAATGACTAGAAACTGTGGATATCCTGAAATGACCTGCATGCATTGTGCTCAACTATATCTTGTTATCATAAAACAGCTTTAAAGTCAACCTTTTTCTAAATTGCATATGTTCATAAATTGCCATCACCCAGATGTGATACAAATGGTTAACCTCCCTGAGCAAAGGCATATTTTCATTGTGTAAGTAGTTTTGTTTATAGATTAATCCCATACTAAACCAAGTCCTCTTGCCTTGGTGAGGAATTCCCATGGGATCTATATGTGACAGCAGGGAAGTTGTACCAGAGCGAACTCAAACTTAACAAGCAGGAGGTGCCACTGAAACATTTGCAGTCAGCAAGGACAGAGTGTGTTTGTACTAAACAGAAACACAGGTAAGAAAAAGGAATGTAAATGGGACTATTCTGTCTCAAGTTGGTATTTATATCGGAAATAACAGGCCTANTGCTTTTACTTAAATGTTATTCACAGCACGTAAACTGCAGTCATTCTGTCCTCTAGAGAGCAATCCTAAACAGAGGTATCAGCTCACCTTCAAGGGGCACCAAACGTCAACTACAAAGCTGAGGATCTTGTGGGACCGGACAGTCCCACATGAAATTACTTTGACTCTTTTAGGAATTGCTAACACAGAGGATGGATTTGCAACACGCATCACTCAATGGTCAGATTATTTTTGGTCTATAGCATGACATTAGCAAGTTGTTCCTGAGCCTCTGGAGACCCCTCAGAGCTCTCCCAATTCCTCCCAATTATTCCATTGTGATCATTCATCATTACTCTACACTATTACTGGCATTACACTAAAATACCAGTTGTGCTTGACGTGGCACAGATACACAGCTTTCGACTGTTTTACCAGCAGCCTGTAACAGAGGAAAGACAACAGAAAGGCCTCATTTTCATTGCAGATAGAGGCAAAACCAGGAATGCATTCCCACATCCATCCAATTGGCAAGACAAGTCCTGTATCTGTTAGATCATGCATCTTCTCTAACATCTGGATTATGATTTTCCTCTGTGAATCTTCCTAAGGTTTGTTAATACACCATTAATATCTTAGTCTGAATCATGTTTTTAGTTTAGTTTGCTCCCAAGAATTTCAGTTCATTTCATAATTCTATCCAGTTAGGCTATTTTGCAAGCAAGGAATATTCTTTATTCCATATTAAAATCTCCACTGAATCTGAAGGGTGGCTTTTCATGCAGATGCTTTAAGTCCTTTAACTTAATTGGTTAGTTTGAAACACCCTGTGCCTAATATTCACACCCCACTAGTCACATTTTCATTTCTCATTGTTGTACATTTAAATACAGAAGAGCAAAACACAAATGAGAATTATTTGTATTCAATAGACTTCAGTAAAATTTCTGTGCATTTTCCATGCGAGTTGTTCCCTAATCTCTATTGAACTGTACATAGAATAAATAGCAGATAGTAATGTGCCTTTTGCATATAATAAAATACTGGAATGTCTTTGGGAAATGAAGAATCAAAGTTACAAAAGCCACTCTAGAAGAAAAGCATTCAGTGTGAATAACAGGCATTTATAAAGTTAAAAAGGATATTACAATCATTTAGTCTAACCTCATTATAAAATAGACCATAAGAGTTTCCTGAAGTAATTTTTATGTAAACTAGAGGGACTTTTAGATGAAAACCAAGTCCTCATTTGAAAATATTCAACAAAGAACAATCCACCACTACAATTCACAACTTCTTCCCTTTGGCAAGCTTCATTTACTGTTAAAAATATATCTCTTTCTAGGCTGTTTCATAGGATCAGGCTGGAAGAGATCTCAGGAGATCTCTAGCCCAACCACCTGCTCAAAGCAAGATCAGCTGTGAGGTCAGACCAGGTTGCTCAGGGCTTTATCCAGTCTGGCCTTGCAAGGATGGAGAGTGCAAAACCTTGCACCATGGAAGGACGGAGAGTGCAAAATCTCTCCAGGGAACCTGCTCCATTACTTGACTACCCTCACAATGAAAAAAGTTTCTCCGTATATCCAGTCAGAACTTCACATCACACACATCACTAAATGGGGAAATTCTGTCAGTGAAATTCAGATTCATCAAAAGACCACACCACCACCCCAGCTGCCCTGAAATTATCATTGCTTCAAAACTGTTTTTTGGACTTTCATCAGCCTAAATATCCTGCTCTGTGCATAAGATACTCTGAGTGTTCTGGTTTCAGAAAAGCTTTGGTGGACAGAAAATCAAAATACGAGTGTGGAAGAACTACTAGCCTAGAACCTAGTTATCTTCAAATCTGAGTACCTTCCTATAAAAAAGTACAAGCGTGTGCTATAATCCATACAATACTTTCACTGTTCTTTATGCCCTTTCAGTTTGCATATTAATTTCACAAGTTTTAAATGTGTCTTCTACACTTGGCCCAGCCTCCCAGATCAAAACAGGCTTTTTTTNTTGCCCACAGCCAAGAACTGATCCAGGTGAGGAACAAAAGGAAATTCTGTTTACTGTGGACCATCTCTCACTTTTCTCACAAGAAAACTCACTAGCCAGACAGGCTAAGAGTGAATCACAAGGACTGAAAACCTTCATAATTCAATTCAAGTGGGTTGACCATGATTTCCACAATTTTATTCATTATATTAATTTTCTATCAGGTATTACGTGCATTTTTTAAGATACTTTCTGAATTTTTTCAAGAACTAAATAATTGTACTTATTCTGTTACTTATTCTATCCTTATCTTAGGTTAGCGTTAAGTACAGAACCATTTTTCAGACTAATTTGCTGTAAGCAGTCTTGATACAGAAATTGCTGAAAGCACTTAAGTTACAATAAGGACACACCTCACCCAGGGAGACCTAAAGACCTTAAAATCTGCATTTTCTTCATATTTTCTTCTTACTTATTTTATTTATGATTTATTTTATTTTTCTTCTTTACTTTTTATTTCCTTAGATTCTTAGCATATGACTCAGTGGATCACATTCTTTTGCTTTCCATCACGATTGGTATGTACTTACAAACGAGAACATACCTTCCATGTTCTGTTCTTTTAACTGTCACCCAGTCAACAGGATCTAAAAATCAAAACTGGCTCTGCTACATTATTTTTCTACCTTAACTGAAGCAAGGTTTTCTTTGGTACATAAGTCATAGTTCCTTGTTTGCTCTCTCAGTGGGTTTCTTACACAATTACTGGGATGCACTAGTTTATGTTCACAGCCTAAATACTGAAGTTAATCCCAAACATAAGTACCAAAACTGTGAGAGCATTTCCTTCACAAAGATATCAGTTTTGCTTCCCTTCCTCAAATGGCCAAAACTGCAGAATTATCCAATTTGTTTTAATGCCACAATTTTCCCTTTTGTAGCATGAATATACAGGGTCTTCAACAGTCCACTGATCAGTAAATATATTTTAAGAAATGTTATTCAGCTCTTCCTAATGCCTTTCAGATACTCACACAAATAATCATGATGGCACTTACTGCTGTAACATTATCTTCAATGGTACATTTATATATAGAATAAAAGAATTAAAGCATTTTTTTATTTATTTGTATTGCTTAGGAGATTCAGGTATGGATAAGGATCTGACTGCTCTAGGGAGTAAATGAATACATACAAGCAGCTATTTGCAAATACACGGTAATACATTTGCAGCCAGCAGACTTTCTCACATGAAGCAAACCATAAATGAAAATTTTATAACCAATAGGGAGTTACCGCGGGAATAGCCTGGTAAAGATCTTTCCATACAAGATCTGTCTACTACAAACTCATACACTGAACCCACTGTTGGGAACCAGTGAGCTGCAAAAGCCATCCACATGTGCATAAACATATTCACATAAGTCAGACTCCAGAACTGTTTATCTGCACTCTTTACATTTCACAGCCCAGCAATAACATTCAAATACCGGAACCTAATCCTGTCAGAAAATCTACGTTCCAAAGTGCTTGCTTTTTTGTAAATCTAAAATCCATTACAGTTTTAATCCCATTTAAAATCCACTGAGTTTTTGATGTGGCCTTCTTGAAGACCACATACTACTGAGATTTTTGTTTGCTACCAAAGTAACAATTTCAGTTTTCCTACAATTCCAGACACACTCTAATTCCTTAGAAGTGCACATTAAGCAGCATAAAGAAGCATTTGTTTGCATTTAGCCAACAAGCACTTGCTAATGACTTTTGATAGGCTGAATTGTTGAAGTAAGGAGGTGGTTAGAGAGGAGTAAACTACCCTACCTGGCCACTAATTGTAAACTATCAAGGAGGAAATTAATGGATGTTCCAGGTACAAAGTCCACATATTATGAGTTGAAGCACTTTTCTAAGTCTTTGTGTTCCTTTACCATTCAGAACTGGTACTTTTATTCATACTGTAACGTCACAGTTAGCTATTAATTTTTCTATGACATATCCATGGTGAACAGGATTCTTTTGCCTTTGATCAGATTCTACACTTTTCAGAACTAAAGAAAAAAATCTTGAAAGCAAAGTTTGCTGTCTAAACTGCAACCTTCTATTACTAAAATTGTACCTAATGCACTTTGAGAATCATATTTTTCATAACCCCTAGGAGTCTATCCCTTACACTCACTATGAGTTGTTTTGGTTGTTTTATTGTTTTTTGGTTGGTATTTTTTTCCTTCTTTTTGGTCTGTTTTTAAATGAAGGTGAATATGAATTTCAGAGGGATTTAAGACTCCTGGAGTAGACATATTAAAAATTATTTCCAAAAGTATCCAAAACAGCTTTTGTTCATTCTCAAAGTTGCATCAGCTGTATTTTTCTACCCCGTCAAAGTAATTTCCATAATTAATGAAAGATTTTCCATTCCTTTTCACAGACTAGCTTGCTTCACGCATCAGGACCAAATGCACATCATTTTTCAGCCTATTTTGGGGCAGAGCAAAACAGAATTTCACACCTTACAGAATACAGCTATGGATCTTACTGCAATGCTAATCAGCTATATTTTTTTTCTCTAAGATTCCATATTAGAATTTTTTTTCTAAATTCAGAGTAGAATTTACTAGTTGCTCGTTTCATTGAGAAGTCTTGTGAACTTTTTAATAGGCAATCTAAACTGAAAATATTCAAAGCTTCAACACTGTGTTTCCAAACATTTTAAGATAGCTCTGATCACTACTGTCCACGAGTTGACATTTCAAATCAATGGTGGTTTATTCGCAAATTTAAAAAAAAAGAAACTAACTTGCAGGTAGGTGTTCATGTATCCTGATTTCCAGCTGAAATTTTAGATTTAAGTTATAATCAGGTATTCAAATAGGTGTGGAGAAAAAAAAATCTATTTTTTTTAATAAAGCTTCATCACAAATATCACTTTTCCATAAAAAGATCAAATTCCATAAACCATGCAGTTATCTAACCCCTACTAAGTTTGACACTAGTTTGGGGGAATCTTTTTTGGCTTTTACTTTAATGAAATTATTGCAAATGAATTATTTCAACACTTAGGCTAGAAACAATACAGTGAATTATTATAAGCTTTATTTTAAAAATCCTTTCAACACAAAAGCAGACAAGAGAGAATGATCATGGTACTACACGAAATTTCACTTATTTCATAATAAATTGGCATATAACTGCCAATTATGCCACAGTACAAGTGATAAAAAATGAAACTTATTTCCAATACAAAAACATGTATTTCCGATAGTTCTCATCACTTTTTTGTGGTGACTCATAGCACTAAAAAAAATAAAAATCTTTTAATGTATTAGTCAGGTGGTCTAGGGTTTTCAAATTACATTAGTCGATTTATTTATGTACTAAATGTACCTTAACAGTTCAGAGCAAGCTCTTTCTCTATGTTTAGAGTCAGAACTGTTTGTCTAGAACATACAATGCAGCTAGACCATCTGTGGCAGTGCTGGAAGAGAAAGAGTGGGAGAGTGGGACTGAAGGTGTGTTTAGTATACAAGTATTGGCACTGCCATGTGAAAGGAAGATGAAAAAAAGGCTGATGGAAGATTAATCAAGATGGAACCACAGGTCAACACCTTTGCTGCAAAGGGACAAAGACCCGGGGGATCAGCTCTCCCAGACATACTGAAGTGGTGGTCTACCCTTAGCAAAAGAAAAGCTGTTTCAGAACACCTCTGTAGAGCACTTAGGTCACAGCAGTGCAAAATTCCCTATTTTTTTCTTTCTTTCAGTATCTCCCCACAACTGAGAATAAATTCTTAATATTTTGTGCATGCTTTCTATTACAAATTACTCTCTTCAAAGTACATGACAAAAATCTATGGTGTTCACTCCATCTTCATTTGCTGATGATTGCAAAAAAACGCATGACTGGATGAAAACGTGTCATAGCTTGTTTCCATTGTTAAAGCCCTCATATTGAGTTGCAAAGTAGATGAAATTTAAGCAGTCAACAGTTTATTTACTCAATACGAATATGGAATTTTTCTCATTTAAGCTTCTTTTATAAACCTTGCTCTCTTGTAAAGTCTTTTTTCACGAATAAACAGAGTCCGGGTGTGTTAACAATGCCTACTTTTCTTTTCTACTCTACATTGCTAAATGGGAAAAGAAAAACATTTTTATACTGTATAGCAATACTAAGTACACTTTTCAAACCATCTGTGGAGATAACACCTCTGGCAAATTCTACTATCACATTTTCTGGATCAAAGGTATCACAACAGAGTGGAGCTTGGAGAGAATGCAGTGCTGAAATATTGCACCAGAGAATGGTCTGTGATGATGAGACACCGAGCAGCTAAGCACAGATTAACTCTAGATGGAAATGTAGTTTCAGCTTCAGTGTTTATCCATACAAATGCTGAAAGAATATCAGAAAAAAAATATTCAAATTGCAAGTAATCAAGGACAAACCAACACGTTACCTAATCCTGTACAGCTATAGTGTGTATACATACAGACTTGTTATTGTAACTCTGGTAAGGGAAATGAAGAATGTATCTAAAAGACATTATATCCTCCAATATAAAAAATAAATTAATACATATTGGTTATGAAAAGACTAGTTTTCTAAGCAATCAAGAGAGAGAGACATTTCGGAATACCCTTCCTACAGATAAAATAAGAAGAAAGTATTGAGGAAGTGATATAAATCAACTAAGAAATCCCTTCTGTGGCCTGCTCTGATGTAGCTGAAATACGTGGAGCAAAAAACAGAAACTACTGCCTACGAGAGATTCAGTACCAGTGAAAAAACCCTGCTGGCAAACTGCAATTCGCTACAATCAATAATTCTTCCTGGTTGTGACTAAGTAAAGTGAACTACATTAAATGAAGCAGCTCTAACAATAATTGCTTTTAAATCTTAGGGCCCTGCATTTCTTACAATGTTTTTAAACAAATATAAACTGTAACTCAAGTGTCTTTTCGCTCCTTTTTGGTTTCAGTAAATGAATTTGTGTTTAAAAGGTATTGCCGAGTTCCACAAATTCTTTTTGCCTATCCAGACCTCATTGTTTTCCTGTTAAACAAACAGGACCTATAAAATTTTAAGTCTTCAAAGTGTCTACTATAGCCTTAGACTTCACAAACATCTTGTAGAGCTTTGCCTTTCTTTGGGTACTCAGTTATTGCTGATCTCTCTACAGAACAGTTTTTGTTCTCTTTCTGGGAGTAGGGAATATAGCAATAACGTATTTTTTGTCCATCTTAATTTATACCTGCTTTGTTTTTCCAGCTATCTCTGTGTATCCTGCTATTTTAATACATAAACCTGGCCAAAAACCTACTAACAAATTTGATTACAGAGAAAAGTTCAGATGAAATGATAACTACAGTTCAGCTGTAAAAAGAACTAGACCAAAACTTCTGAACTGAGTTGTTTCAAACTTTTAGTTCAGTTTATATGATCTTCAAAAGGTCCAAATGCCAGATTTGCATATTCCATCCATGCTTAATTAAAAAAAAGCTTACATATACACTTAAAATGCATTCTATTTCCATATGAATGTATATGATCTACAGTCATTTTGAGCCAAAGGTCATAATGGAATGAAGGAATGTTAGGATACAGTTTCTTTGCCATTATTCACTGTAAGGTCAATATTCTTATCCTAGTATAAATAATCAATCCTCTCATTTGAGTATGATCTGCACGAGAGATCTTGCAGTAAAAGCCAGTGCAGTTTTACCACTATGCGACTGGTGTTCTTGATTGTAGCCCTGATTACAGCTCTTTCAAATTTGTACTTTTCAAAATTTGTTTAACATACTGTCATGGCTGTACGACTCTTTAATACTATAGACTACTATCATCTGAAAGGAATGACAAAAAATGGGGCTGTGATTATTTTTCCAGACTACAGCTCTTATCAACAATTTGTGATGAGAAGTTCTTGCATGGCACCTGCAAGTTGAGGAAGCCCTTCACGAGGACATTAAAATAACCTCTTTCCTTGCTCTATCTCTTCCTCTTGCCTCAGTAAGAGAGACAGTTTCAGACTTGTAAACAAAAGCTGTTCATTTAAGAATGGCTGACCTCACCAGCCTTACTAAAATTTTATGCTGGAGATTAAGCAGTCAATGTCAACAAGAATACCAAGATACAATAACACAACTACTGCTGAGTCACAGGATAATAATACGATTAAGCAGGGTGGATTTCTTTGCCAATGGCAGAGGAAAAAATGTCTGTTCTGTAATATGCATGGATGAGAAAATCTACAGAAGAGAAAATCCTTTCTACAGTCTTAGCGTGAAAGTCTACTTTGACCCTTAGTTTATACTCTTGAGGGCTTCTTATTTGCTTGGTAAACTGAAGAGTTTTGATATGTTCTCAACTAAAAAATGAGAAAAAAGGGCAGAAAGCAAGCTGGCATTTGAATTTCTCTTAAAGGATTTTTCTCTGCTGCGCTGCATACATCTCATTTGCACTGCAGCAAGGCCCCAGCAGGACTGGATTGTGGTGCTGATGTGCATGTTAATAAAACAGCATTGTTCAACAGCAATTATCTTGGTCAAGCAGCCTGCATTTTATAGGTTTGGAAGGGACAAGGGTAGTACCAGGGGAATAACAAAATAATGAAGTGAATGTATTTGATCTGCTTGTGTGTTTCAGAAACTTAATGTTTGAACTTGCAAATGGGTGGTTCACTGTGTTACTTTAAATGAGGACTCAGGTGAGTCAAATCTTGAGTACTCAATACTCATTTTTAATGGTGGTAAAGTCAGTCATTACCATTTGGCAACATGGCTTGTTAATTTGCCTGGAGCATGTTATGAATATTAACACTGACACATATAGAGGGATTGCACAATTAAATAACAGTTCATGAAGTAAGGACAAAGGATAGATCATGTGTTTAAAGTCAACTTAAAAGGACTGTGCCCTTGAGGTGGAACTTGATTTGTGTTATAATGTCAGCACCTGTGGATCCCACTGCAGGAATTTCACATTGAAGCATCATTGTTCTGCCTCCATCTATGACCAAAGTAATCAGACTCCTTACCATGTGGGTAGCTAAAGTCAGAAGTTTGTAATAGGCCCCATAGCACATGTGATAAAAGAACTCATATGGTTTCATTTTTCTTGCCTCTTTTTTTTTTTTTTAAATGGATTGTGGATCTTTTTAAACTACAGTATTTATCAAGTAAGATTGATGGATGACACCTCACAAACACCCCCCTCAGATTCTCAACCATGAGGGGGCCTTTTTTATTAGCCACACCACCACAGAGAATCTAGAATAGTTAACATTTGCAATCACCTTTTTAATCTGAAGACAATGAATACTTGGCATATCTCAACACAGGCATATCTCTTCTGGTGATGCTAGGCCCTATTGACACAATGCTGGCCTAACCAAGGCACAGCACAGTGCAGCTTATTACTTTCGGTATGTCCTGCTGCCACCTACTTGCCATTCCAGTGCAATGTGGCCAAGTGTCTGCTGTAAATTGCCTTTTTTGGCCTGGTTCAGTTTGAAAACTGATGAGTGACAGTCAGTCCACATGCTATGCTACTTGACTTTCAAGTGCTCCTTCAAAGTCAGCTGCTAGTCCTGGAAATCTTTGCAAAAAATAACATCCTTTTGTCCAACACTTTGAATGTGCTATTTCTAGCTGTGGCCCTTTTTACATGTGGCATTTTGACTCCTTAACCTCCTCTGCTTTGGCTGTTAAGGAGCCTGTGTTTTAGTGAGAAGGAGTAATCATGGCAGTGCTCCTGCAGTTCCACCTGGACACAGTACCAACCAGTATTGTAACACCACTGGCAAAAGTCAGTGCTTTTATGAAGGAACGCTGAGTCTTACTCTGTATCTCCCAGGCTGGAGCCCGGCCTGGCAGCACCCTGCCAGCCTGCTGCCTGCACAGCACATCTGCTGCTGTCCTGCAGACCCCTCCCCTGGCAGCAGGCCCTCCCCACCTCAGGTACATTGTTGCTTAGCAAGCACAGAGCACATCTGACACACGGTGAACATGTTTGGGGGTACAGATGTCAGGGCCTCACATCACCAGCACTCTCTGCAGCTCCCCCCAGCTCTGTGCCCCCCCCTTGGCAGGTCACTGATACGGCTCAGCCTGTAACCCCAGATCTGGCTGCTGAGAGAAGAGCTACGAGGCCTCTTCAGGGTCCTCCCACCCTTCACTGGGGAGCTGCAGTTAACTGCCGTCCCTCACCCTCAGTGCAGGCCTGAGCCGGCTGCCAGGAGCAGAAGGTGGAGCTGCCCACAGGGCTGGCAGCAGGACGCAGTGCCCCGGCAGCAGCCCCTCCTCTCCGCGCCTGTCCAGGGAGCCGCGCTGGCCAGAACTGCGAGGGCAGCAGGTGCAGAGTCGGCTCCCAGGGCAGGCCAGGGCCTCCTCTCAGCCCAGGTGCAGGGCCCCTCTGTCCCTCCTGTCTGGATGCAATGTTTTCCAAGAAACACTCCAGCTTAAATCTTGAACAAACTCCAGCCCTCCCTGCTTTACCTTCCTCAGCTATACAACTGGCAGATCTTCCCTCCACCTTCTTGTATCTTGTGGAAAAATAAAAATAGATTAAAATTAAATGTCAACACCTCTCTAGGGCAAGAGCATAAATAAAGAGTTCATTAATGGTGTGTCACAGAGGGAGGGTAAGATAGGAAGATATCTGAAGACCCAGCTCAGACCTTAATTAAGCCAACATTTCTGTAGGAATGCATCTTCATTGCTTGAGGCAAAAAAAAAAAATTACCCCTTTCCTGCTCTTCTAGAAAACTCATTTGCTATTTATAAAGAAAAAAATTGAGATTAGAGTCCAAGCAGATACAACAAAAATGCCTGGTACTTGTTTAGCATTACAACACAGAAAAATAATATGCACCAACTCCTCAGGCTGAGCAGAAGAAACTAAAAGAGATGGTGCTTAAGCAGCTGCAAGGCCAGACAGAGTGATCAACAGCTCCTCAGAAGTGGCAGGTTTATCTCCTCCCTGTAAGCACAATGCAGGCTGCAGGAGCATCTCCCTGAAAGCCTTGTGCAGGTTCACAATATTAAAACCAGCCCCTGCTGCCAGGGATGCCTCACTCTGCAGTTTGAGACATACTTGTCAGTGGTCCTAAACTCCAGAAAGATAAGGTTAATATTTAGTGTTCGATGCTAACTGGAAGAAAAGGAAGTTTATAGAAAGCAGGCCTACTCTGTTAAATGCAGAAAACACTGATAATGTAAATGCATTTCTTGAATTGCCATGGCATCTCCCTCCCACTTCTATCCTAACACCAACACCTCTGTTTGCTTGAGGCATAGTCACAGCATTTTACAATAAATCAGTGTAACAACCACTCTGAATCTTTCAGTGAATGATAGATATACCCACACATTCCCCTAAAAAGGATGTGCTGGTTAGGAAGCACATGTGTGCAGGTTTACTGTTGTGATACTCATTGCAGAGTAACAGTTACCAGCTACCTAAACCAGTTCACTTATTACAGCAGCATCTTCTCTCAAGGAAGCTCATCTGTATTACTTAGTGATGATCTTAGCTTGGAACACCAAGAGAGAGACTGACTCATTTATTAAAAGCCAAACAAGAGCTATTTCCTTTCCTGTGTAAGTTAAACTTGCTGGTTTTCAGTCTTCAGTTCAGCAGGTCCAAAACATTTTCCAACCTAAATACATCTTTGCCTATAGATAGCTGTACATATTACATCAGAAACAGAATAAGAAGAGTTTACACAATTGCTAGGATAACACATTTAAGGAAAGCTTACTAATTTCCTCATCAGTTTTAGTTCTTTGGGGTGGCTTTGGTGATGCACAACTCAGTTTTTCATCTTCAGTAATTATTTATCAGATTACACTGAAAAATGTAGCTGGATCCTTCAAGCATCAGTCCTTTCTAAATTACGGTAGCCAATTCTCTGTACTCCAGATGATTTGTAATCCCTCCTAGTCTTTCAAAGTCTGTTTCATATTTGCTGCGACCTAACTTTATAAATCTCAAATACCATCTCTCATTTTCTGCAATAGCAATGTTTATTTTAAGTGGTAAAAGTCAGTATATCAGACTGCAGACATTGTCACCCAGTGAAAGAATGCATGTTGAAAGAAAAATGAGTTACAGCAGTATGATCCAGAAAAATAGGTGCTAGAGCAGAACTGGAATTAAAGAGGAGGTACTGAGTTAGCTTGGCTGGCTCTAAAACTTGAGGAAAGCAGCCTCTGAAGCTAGAATAATTAGTTCAGCTCAAAGTTATATAAAAGTTACATTCTCTCATGACAAAAACATGTTACCTGAAGCTGTATATATTATTTGTTAATAGCTTTTACAAAGGGGTAGTGGCGGAGGAAGAAAGGATTTGGATTTATTTAGAAGTTTGGGGTTTGTGGGGAAAACACAAGGTAATTGACAGTGCTTTATAAATGCATTGGATAACCCCCTCATCCTTAACTGCAACAGTGTGGGCTCCATAGCAAGACCCTCCCTTCTAAAAACAGTCAAAGTGAACTCTTTGTACACTGGTAGGTGTAAAAGGATATATTTGGTGTACCTAGTAAAGAGTATAAACAACATGAAATATATTGGACTTCAATAATAGTTTCTTCATAATACTACGAAAGCAAAGCTTAGCTGATCATCCTTCCTATATCATAAGTTATAAAAAGCTCGTTCTGTTCCTGAAGCAATCACATATTCTGCATCCCAATTTTAAAAACTTGTGCAGCACAAAACATTACTAAAATTATCTTCTATATTGTTCGTTTTTACGATAGAAGTTTCATTAACATAGCTGTGCAAAAGTTAAACTGAAAAGATGATACAAAATGCTTGGGAGTTTGTGCTAGTTTTTTTTACCTGCAAAGCACTGCAGAAAGCTGCAAATTAATTCCATTTCTGCTTAAAAAGAGATGCTGGGTCAAACAGCTACTCACATAATAGGTATTGTCCCACAGTAGCTTGCAAAATTAAATACTTCACAAATAAAAAAGAAGGCACAAGTTTACAGATAAAACTTGGAGAATGGATGAGGAAAGGAGAGATAACAGGAAGTTATTCCATTAAGGAAAAGTTAGCCCAAATATAAAGGTCATATGGAAGAAACCAGAGAACCAGAAAGCAAGTTTATAAAATGTATTTGTTAAATTTGGAGATGCTTTGTCATATTTGCACACAAGTCTGTTCCCTCTCTGTAAGACCAGATGTATTTTTTCAGAAAGCAGTATTTAGCCCAGAATTCAGCCAAGGTCCATGAAAAGAAAGGACAAGCAAAAGACCTGAGCAAATCCAGATGACATTTTGCCTAGCATACCATTCCAGCTCCTGTAAACCAGTGCTTTAAGGTTATCTGAAGCCAGGAGTTGCATTTTCCTTGCCTCATTTAATAGCTTTTGAGAAATACATTCTTTATGAACTTGCTATGGCCTGTTCAGCACATCTCAGAACAAACAATATTCTCTAGCAAGGAATTTTGCACTGATATTGTCCTTTATGTAGAATTATATTACCTTGTTAATGTAAGTCTGATGCTTGTTGGTTTTACTGAGTGTCCTTTAGCTTTAATCATAAGAAACAGTGATAATCATTCGGTTGCCTACTTGATTTTTTTTTTTTTTCCCCAAAAAAAACTTTAGCATTTCTTTCAATTCTCTTGAGAGGAAAGAAATTCTGATATAATAAATCTTAAGCTGTTAAATAGCTTCAGATATACTTTGTCAACTTTTTCTGCACCTTCTCCAGTTTTTTTAAATGAGGGGAAGTGTGGAGGAGGCAACAAGAACTCTATGAAGTATTCATGATGTTCAGTTTGGGTTTACCAGTAGGCATAAATAATCTTTTCTATTTCTGACTACTCACCTGGTAATTTCTGCTATTCTTTTATTGTCAGTACTGGCCTAGCATGCTACACACTGCATGGTGAAGATATTTGTTCTGATTGGTAACCAGGAATTTACAGCCCATCTTGATGCATACTTAAGGATTTCTCCAAGTTTATCACCCAACTATTGTTAACTAAAGCTTATTGCTTATCATCTCAAAGTCTCCGAAACTTTTTGCAGCATGTTTTCATTTTAACTGTGCTGAATAAACAGTGTATAGTATGTAACTTCATTGTTCTCTCTGTGTCCAGATGATTCAGGGATCTAGTAAAACAGCACAGACTTTGCAGGGCTTCAGCCTCTTCCTCTCCCTCAAAAACTGACCATTCCTACTTTTTAACTAGCTATGAATCTGTCTTTCCCTGATGTAGATTTTTCCCTCTAAGAAATACTAGCTGGCAGAGGTAGCAGTAAAGTCTCCATCAGCTAGAGACAGAAAATTGATAAATTCCAGCTCAGAAAGGCTATATGAACTGTCTTACAATCATAAGAAGCAAACACTGGTGGAATGTTGTCAAAAAGAACAAGTAATTTTAGACTAACAGCCAAGGGAAAGGAATGCACTGCAAACCTTGTGCAAATAATAACATTGGAATGAACAATAGATTATGATAACTTGTTTCATGAAGCCCCACACACATGATATAACTCTCCTCTTGTTTCACTGTTACAAGGAGCTTTACCTTTGGAGTAGAGATAATGGAAATAAAGCAGTTTGGTCTGCAAAACACGAAAGCCAAGCACAGTCCCCCTGCATAGCCTTGTGTGACATTAGGCAAAGTAATTTCTTTTGTCAGAAGTCTTCATGTGTAAAATAAGATTTCAAGAGCCTCCGATTTAAAAGAGACAAAAAAGTAAAGGATTTGAGACAGTCAGACACAAGACGAATCTATGGTTATGGACCACATCAAGACAGTAGTCTATCCCCGCCATACCTGCAAATACTCTGCATCTATAGCATGCAGTGTGATGGCATCAACAAGAACTCTGAGACTATGAAAATAATTTGAATGTTAGTCTATTAGTGTATATAGAATTAGTGTTAGAAATGAGAAAGGGTTAATTTCAGTGTCATAGTTGTCAGGCATTTGTTTGTCACCTTACCAAAACAGCAGTAATTATGTGTATGAAATGATATGTAAAGAAAAGCAGCATGGAGGATAATGAGAAAGCAATCTTCAATATATACATTTGTTAAATATTATAACCACGCTAAGATAAGCTGCAAAAAAAACCTCTCAGTGGGCAAGGCAGACATTTCTTTATTACTAATGAGACAGTGCAATTCTTTATAATGCTTTTGCTTCAAAGAAAATCTCTAGTTTGGTTTTAATTAGTCTCAAAAGGAGCTTTTCATTGAATAGGAAGTTCTCAAATGACAACAGAAAACAGAAGACTCAGCATAAGTGAAGTGAAGTAGAACCAGAGGAAGACAAGCTGAGTGTCTGCTGGACAGGTTTGCCAATATCCCAGCAATTCAATGTCACTTAAAGCAGAAGCATGCAGCAAGTGTCTCATTATATTAAGGTGCCTGCCACCTCTGAAAAAGTTGCTGACATTGGATTTGTGTGTGAAGCAACAAAGTTTTAGCAATTGCTGNAAAAAAAAAAAAAATCAATCCATTAAGCAAAGAATGGGACCCACAGTCACAGAAGCTCCTTGGGCTTTTTGGCATTTTGAGTGAAAAAGTGGGTGAAAGGCAACTGTAATGAGAAACTATTTTCCTACTGTTTAACTTGAGTTAACTAGAATGGTTCTCTCCCTGACAGGTGAAATCCAGGGCTCACTCTAAAACAAGGACACCATCAACTAAGGGCCTTTACCGAGAGGAAAAAGTAAAAGCAATGCCTTCCATTTAAAGGTCCTTCTGTAGCTTTGCTGTTTCTCTGGTAACGTGTTTCTCATGTTGGATGAGAACTTCTAATAGTTTACACAATCATAATTTGAGGTGGACACAACACCATAGCCCGTTTTGCATCAGTTTCAGCAGATTAACTGTTGATTCTTAAGGTCCTCATAACCCAGGTGTCAGATCATTTAGACACAAAGGTGTTGGACTAAAAGAAAGGTTCTAGCAGTTATTGTAATTCTGAAACATGAATCCCATAGGCCCCTAGTCATGCACAAGACTCAACGCAGCTGTTCTGTTAAGAACCATGATATGTTACCAGAAGGAAACCATGAGTTTTAGAGCTTTTCATGTTCTCTTGTCGCAGACTTCCACTGATAGTCTAGAGGTTAATCCAAGAAAAGACACTGAAGAATTAAAAGCTGACCACATGCTGTTATCCTTGCATAAATAAAAGGTAATGCAGCTGTAGCCAATAAGTTCCATGTATGTATACACAGGCAAATTTTTAATACCAGATTAATTATGTTTTATTACTTACCTTATTCAGACAAGATTCCTACTATCTTAATGCAGACTTGTGAAAAAGATACTTCACCATTCCACATTATTTTTTATTCTATCTCATATTTCATCTAAAATTTATAAAGGAATCAGTTCATTCATCATATAGCCAAGTCCATGTAAGCAAAAAGACCATTATAGTTGTTAACACATTCTGTTGTATATAGTGCTGCTTGAAAAAGTGTCATATCTAGTTGCAGCTCTGACAGATACATTTGGGAGAAAAAAACCTGCCAGTTCACTCTAAGATGTATTATTTTAAGCAAACAAATCCTATTTCCAAAGAGAAACAGAAATACAGACAAGATGATAGCAGCAAGATTCACTAGCTATCCAGCTTTAATGAAAAGATTTACAACTGTTTTAAACTTATTTTTTAAAGGGTCCAACTCAGCTTGGACTCAGAACAAATACTTGACTTGAGTTGTTTATATCCTGATGCATAAAGTTTGGCAGAACATTTTTGCAGTTTTAACTATATACCTCATATTATAGAGACATTGTGGGAGAATGATAGAAAGCACTCTGTGAAAAAGATTTCCTTCCCATCTTGGGTCCAAACAGAGCTGAACACTGCAAGTCTTAATTATATTTCTTTCCTGCTCTTAAGAACACTCTGGATGTATAATTAAGACTCACTTGTATACGTGTGCATTTATAGGATGGCCACTAACCATGCCTTAGATGGAATTTAGCAAATTATAGAAACAAATGCATTAGCAAAATAAGCTTTAAAGGTGTTCAAAGACATATCCTAAAATTTGCTTTTATCAG
>VZTO01023413.1:2384-44414 GCA_013400615.1 Syrrhaptes paradoxus | reverse complement strand
GCAGCTGTTCTGTTAAGAACCATGATATGTTACCAGAAGGAAACCATGAGTTTTAGAGCTTTTCATGTTCTCTTGTCGCAGACTTCCACTGATAGTCTAGAGGTTAATCCAAGAAAAGACACTGAAGAATTAAAAGCTGACCACATGCTGTTATCCTTGCATAAATAAAAGGTAATGCAGCTGTAGCCAATAAGTTCCATGTATGTATACACAGGCAAATTTTTAATACCAGATTAATTATGTTTTATTACTTACCTTATTCAGACAAGATTCCTACTATCTTAATGCAGACTTGTGAAAAAGATACTTCACCATTCCACATTATTTTTTATTCTATCTCATATTTCATCTAAAATTTATAAAGGAATCAGTTCATTCATCATATAGCCAAGTCCATGTAAGCAAAAAGACCATTATAGTTGTTAACACATTCTGTTGTATATAGTGCTGCTTGAAAAAGTGTCATATCTAGTTGCAGCTCTGACAGATACATTTGGGAGAAAAAAACCTGCCAGTTCACTCTAAGATGTATTATTTTAAGCAAACAAATCCTATTTCCAAAGAGAAACAGAAATACAGACAAGATGATAGCAGCAAGATTCACTAGCTATCCAGCTTTAATGAAAAGATTTACAACTGTTTTAAACTTATTTTTTAAAGGGTCCAACTCAGCTTGGACTCAGAACAAATACTTGACTTGAGTTGTTTATATCCTGATGCATAAAGTTTGGCAGAACATTTTTGCAGTTTTAACTATATACCTCATATTATAGAGACATTGTGGGAGAATGATAGAAAGCACTCTGAAAAAGATTTCCTTCCCATCTTGGGTCCAAACAGAGCTGAACACTGCAAGTCTTAATTATATTTCTTTCCTGCTCTTAAGAACACTCTGGATGTATAATTAAGACTCACTTGTATACGTGTGCATTTGCAGGATGGCCACTAACCATGCCTTAGATGGAATTTAGCAAATTATAGAAACAAATGCATTAGCAAAATAAGCTTTAAAGGTGTTCAAAGACATATCCTAAAATTTGCTTTTATCAGGAGGAATGTTTTAGATTAAATTCTAGAACAGAAATTGGTAGTAATGCTGAGTAATACTATTAACTGGTAAAATAAACTTTGTTTAAACATTAGGCTATTTTGTCAAATTTTGACTGAACTAAGGAACTCGTGTATAAAACAGGTTAAACTAGGAAGAATAAGTTCTATCAAAAACCTAAACTAGAGCAAGGGATGCATAAGGACAGGATAGAAGATAATTGCACATGGTTATGGGTTTTTCAGTGTGTTTTACCCTGCTAATAAGAACAGCTGAGCTGTCAAGTTTACCTCCACAGAGAAAAGAAATGAATGACTCAGAATCAAACAACTAGCTATCACAGAAGTATTGTTTGACACTGTCTTAATGGCTCTTTGTAGCAATCAGCAAAGCTTATCTTTTCAGTCTTCATTTTCAGAAGATGCTACCCTTTTCTGAAAAACTCAAGGTGTAATGCTGCTGATGATATCATAGCTCTCACTTGGCTTTAAAACAAGCATAATTTACTTAATCTTCTATTCGACTCTTCCTTCTGGAATATCATGAGAAATCTTTTATGCAGTTAAAAGATTTTGGAAAATATCTAAAGCAACAATACACAGTATGCAAACGCAGATGCCAGAAATCAATATGTAGACCTCAAAGAAGCAATGATAAATACTGTCATGAGTCAAACAGCTGTCACTAATACTTCTCAAGACCAAAAAATTTATGTATGCTTAGACTCCTTGCTATACACCACTGGAAGCCAGTTCAATTTATGAACTCAGTATTTGAAAAAAGATTTGGTTTTAGCCATTAACTACCAGAAAAGAGAGCACCAGTTCTTTTCACTTTTTTGTTCCTTAAATTGGAGCCATTTGTATGACTTACAATTTGTACAATATATTAGAAAGAACAATACTTTCCAAGACACAGCACATCTTCAGAAGAAAACATACAGAACAGAAGAATAAGGTGACATGGGGATTTGAGAGATCAGCTGTTTTTAACACCCTTTTTTTGTTTCCAACAATGAAGAAAGAGGGAACACCCTATAATCCAACAACAACACTTGCAGACAGATTTCATCACTAGCAAATTGTGCAACTTTTCTTTGCTCATTTCCTTTTGCTTTCCAGAAGCACAAAGGTCATTGTGACCTATTCCATTAAGTGATCCTGGACAGTTTGCTGCATTTAGCTGATATCTGATATACGGTATCAATTGGTTTTGGTTTTTGACAAAGGGAACTTCTGTGCCCACTACAACAGAGAAAGTTAACATCAGTTTCTTGTTTCAGTCAAGAATCTACTTACCGCCTAGTACAGATCTTAGCATTTGGACACTGCAGCAGGCACAAGGCACACTGTAGCAGGTAAAGACTCGTGACATATGTAATTTTTCATACCCAGCATCAATCTTAATACATGCAAATCCATATTTGCTTTGCCAATACTCAAACCTCTAAACTTAGAATGCTAGTATTCTTATAAACACTCACATAATTTACAGAAATAGCTCAGATGATCTAGTGGATACTCCAGTCTCTTCAAATTAATTTCTTATTAATAGATAGGCCAGTTCAAAACCAGATGTACCTTTTTACCACCTAAAGCATTAAAAGCTTATTTTTTGTAAGTAAGTTCTACTCTGGCTTTAAAAAAATCCATATTAGATTTTTTTTATTATTCATTGTACAATTTGGTAGCTAAACTGATGTTTTGCTATGGTATGTAGGTCACTTGCATTTACTTTGAAGTAATTTATAAACACAGTACCTAGCTGAAGCTTGTATAAATGTTCTTATTCATCCTTGGGGTATTATTGTCCCTTTGAGGGGCTTGACAATCAATGCAGTCATAACATTTAAATTAAAAAAGAATTAAGTTTGATTTATACTGATAAAATATTTTGCATTGGGTCATACCTTACAAACCTCCAGAAGCTAAAGTCAGTGAAGTGTGGTTACCAAGACAGAATAACAGCTGTATCCACCTATGAAATATTAAAAAAAAAAGATAGAAAAAATGCTATGTGAAATTACTAGTCAGACCTACTGTTACATTTGCCCTACTGGGGGAAAAAAAAACAAACCTCAATTCTACACAGTCTAGTTGAAAAGTAAACATATAATTCATCATTTAATTCAAAAGTAAATATCACTTATCACCGATTCTATGATTACCATTCAGAAAAAAACCCATTGATTATTTTTACACTTGAAATAATAACAGCTCTCTTCAATTATGTCACCTGAAGCAGTGCAATGTTCAGCAAAACTGGAATTTCCTCCCATATACCCTTAGCTAGTCTGAGGGGCCCTAAAAATTTTTAACAAAAAAATGTCACAGATACTAATACTTTTCTCATTTCTAAACAGTAGCAGTATTCAGAAGGCAAAAATGATTAGATGCTTTCCCCATACATTTCTTAGTAACCATTGAATCTTAAAAATCATGAGTCCATAGACCTTGGTTGCAGTAAGAACAGGCTCCAGTACAAAGAGGCTCTATCGACAAACAGCCTTCATTTTTCTCCTTAATCATCAGAGTAAAGCTGAAAAAAGTCTATTGCTAGACTATAGAGAATTTAGCTCCTTAACCTTAATAACATACACTGAACCAAAGGAAAAAAAAAAAGAAACAAAGACACCTCACACATGATTAAACTGGATGCAATAGAGACCATTAGCTCCATTCTGATTTGTTAAGTGAAGGGTTAAAACTCTCCTATGAAGTACACACTATCAGCAAAGGGAGATTGTTTTTCTTTCTGTTTTCAAACTTGGCATTTTGAAACCTATCCATTTGGCAATACTCTCTTTTTCAGAAAACAGTTTCTAACTCTTTTTTTCCTTACTAATGAATTCATAAAGTAGAAAAACATTTTTTCTTGAAAACAGATGAAACAGCTCGAAAGAAAAAGCTGAAATAGCAATGACTAACAAGATGTTTTTCATTTTTTTTCTTACTCTGTAATAAAGAAAAAGCCCTTACCTGCTAAATTCCTGTCCTCCTGCAAAAACTAACCCTTACTCTAAGGATCTGAGCTGTTCTCCCCACTAACGAAACACTTTGCCACTTGTTTCTTTTTGTATAAATTAAAACAATTGCTGGCCCAATTGCAGTTTGAACATAATTAGTCTCAATTTATTATGCATCACACTTTCAGCTGTGTCACTTATCAAGGCAGAACCTTCTACTTAGCTAAATTGCTGTGTTCTCATTGGCCCTGACTCTTACAGACAGAGGAATCTGCCTGTTTCCTAGAAACAGGATTCAAGACAGGACTTGAGCAAAATAGGGGCACTAAGTCCAACACTGCAATCCAAAAGGGCCCACATAGCTGCTCCCCAACACTGGAGCTGTTACGCTTCCCTTTTAGACAACAGAGTTTCCTGTGAGCCTGGTACTGCACCTTGAGCTGAGTACGGTCACTGTTTATTGCAACGGTTGGACATCTAACTGGCATGTCAGAGACTTAAGCAGAAAAGGAGAGACTTGCTTTTGGCAGTTCTCCTCCACCTCAGGTGCTGGCAGTTGCACTCAGTAGACTGTCCTAACTTAAACGCTGAATTTCCATGCTGAATAATGGCCCAAATTTTATGAAAACTTTTCCCAGGATGTAGGAACTTCACTGAGGTTGAGTCTAACCTTCGAACCAGGCCTGTGGGGATAACTTTTCCTGCCATGCCTCTGACTTACCATAGCATTAGAGAAAGAACACGGCAGAAAAGACTGGGAATTAACAGCCTCTGAAATTGTCATGTTTCCATTTGCTAAGAAAAAGCAACTAACAGCTGAAGATGACTTTAATTGCAATATCATGTAGCAGCCAAGATGATGATCTTTCATATTCACAATTTAACACAGTAGTGCTGGTTTGACACAGAGGTCCACAGCAAGGTTCATTTAATATAAATGAGTGAACATCTTAGGGTCAGGAAGACAAGCAAGGATAAAGTTTTAAAAAGTATCCAGCTTGAATTAATTCTTTAATGAGAAACTAGTGAAGGTTTTTCTTCACCCTTTAGACACAATGAGATTCCTACAATGCTCATAAAAGGAGTTTAAATAGCCTTGGCTTTTACAACGTGACACCTAATACAAAGGTGCACTTCCGATTTCAAAACCGTGCTTGTGCTTTACTGTGTAACTGTCACATTGTTATGCAAATTAGAGAGACTTCATAAACAGCATAGGATAATAATGGGTTGTCTTGGGCTTTGGTTACACTCTCCTTCTGATACAGGCAACATTGCCATATAACCATTTTTTAACGTTATGACACAATTCCTGTCAGTGTGTGCTGGGTGTCCCTGTGCAGGCGTCAGCAGCAGGGGCCGCAGGCGCCTGTGTGAGGAGAGGACAGGGCTGCCCCGCACCAGACATGGCCAGTTCCAGCCGGTTCCAGCCAGTTCCAGCTGGTTCCAGCAGCTCTGCTGCCACCCCCACAGGATGGAGCTGAGCCCATCAGGTGAGCTGGTGCCACCTCTGTGAACACCTCTTCAGAAAGAGCAAAATGCTGCATGGCTGTGAAGAGTGAGGAAAAAAAGGGTGAGAACCATCCCGGAGAGCAGTGAGGTGAGGGAAGGAGCAGGGGGAAGAGGGGGTCGGGGGCCGCAGGGGAGATACCCCTGGGGTGTGTGGAGAGACCGCGCTGGGGCGGGTGGTGTGCCCTGGGGGAACTGCGGCCTGTGGAGAGCCCGGACAGGAGCCAGGAAAAGTCTTTTGTCTCACCCTGTCTCTGTCTCAGCCCACAAGCTTTTTCATCTTACTTTCTCCCCTCATCGTGTTGAGAAGGGAGAGTCAGAGAGCAGCTGCGGGAGCATCTGGCAGTTGGCCAAGGTCACCCCACTGCCATCATTTATCTGGCACCCAATACCGGGCCAAATCCACAGCCCTGAAATTAACAAGAATTTTACACTCTACAGCTGAAACTAGCTGGCCATTCTCAGGGTGGTATGGCCATAGGCCAAGCTTAACCCAACACACAGTAAAAACACAAGCTGTACTGAACTTGTTGTTTTACCAGTAGGGGAAAATATATATCTTTTTAAATGAGGGTCCATTTGACTGAGTTCTGGCCATTTATAAAGTGCTTTACTGGAAATGTGCAATGATGTATAGCCATCTAGACCTGGACACTGAGAAGAAAAGGACAAACAAGGAACTTTAATATTTGCATGTAGAGGACAACGACTTATTAGTCAAAGATGTCTAATATATATGGCATCATGTACAAAAATACATTCAGTCACCACTGTACATAGTGCTGTTAATCTAGCTGGCACATATAAGCAACACAGATTTTACACATATTTGACTAGAAGATTTGGCAAAATTTTAACACTGTTTTTTGACAGCCACCTTGTAGGAGTAATATTGTATAAGAAAAATCAGTAATTTCTGGCACAGTGATCACACTAATATAGTACACTGCAGGTAAGATAAGCTCCCTTTTCTTGTTCTTGGACTAAATGCAAATCTAAATAAAAATGAAACTTTCAGTTAGGTGCACACAAATAAAAGTGCTTCATGTGCTCTTCTCCACTCAGTGCTGCTCTGCTTTGCAAAGCTGTATGGTTCCCAGCATTCAGGTGGAGACTACGTTCTGCTATGTTGCTCACATGTTAAGATTTTTGTACCTGCACAGATACCTGCTGCTTGTAGAGTTGGTTGAAGCTGCGAAACTTTTCCTGTGGGAAAAAGTTTAGACGACAGGACCAAGAAAGTAATTGCATTTGCTTTGTAAGCTCCAAAGTCTTCACAATTTTTTTCTTAAGTTCTTAAGAATATCTTAAGTTCTTATCTCAGGCCCATCATCTTCTCATTATCTTTTGGCACTAAAAAATCTTTTTGAGAGATGAAGAGTACTGCAACCAAGATATCACTTATGCCTATGCTGCATCTGCAAAATCTAAAAATAAAACAATAATTTGCCTGGGTTTTCCCCAGATGTTAGTATTTTGGGGGTAAAAAGTTCTGGAGTTGTTAATGATCTTTGTGTTTAGCTTACATTGCATCTTTCTTAAAAATTGTACCTCAGCTCTAACTGGGGTGGACTAAAGACAAAGACACTTCCTTAGCAGTCAGCTGTAGCCATGACAGTGCATATATTTGTGGGGTTTTTTTCTGTTACTTGGAAGTGGCAGTATTTAAATGTGGTTGCTCAATAATCATTGTGTTGTATACGTGGTTACATAAAGAGTAATCATCTAGAAAAGCAGTGTTCATAACTGGGTTTTCCTGACAAGAAGCTTTTGTTGCAAAATAGGCAATCTTCAAATAGACCATGTTAAAAACAGGTGTTTAATGATGTACAGATTGGTGGCATCAATATTACAACATCTTGTTTCATAGCATGTTGGTACCAGTATGGATAAAAGATAATATATTTGCAGTTTTCCATCCAAAGCAGATCAACATCTTTATAAATAACTTCTGCTTCTCAAGAATCATGTATCGTGAAGATTCTAACATTGGAATCTGTTAAATTGAATGGAAGATGCAGCCTAAAATTAATTACAAACCATCTGCATCTGTGAGCTAAGTCATACACAACTTCAAAATCTGTATTCCTACTATTTGTGTCTGCAGTAAAATAACAATACCTTTATATATGAAATCTGTGTTAAAAGACTCAAGAAGAGAACTTGCTGCTTAAGCTATGTGCTGCTGTCTAAAGACTATTACCTCTGGGTAGTTCTGTTTTCCACTTAATCACTTATTTTCACATATTTGGATGAAAAGTAAACATAGCATACAAATATGAAACCAAAATTACGTTTCAGCCTGAAGAATCAGAATATCACATTGGTAAATGTGATAGCATAACTACTACTCTCAGACGGTAAGTAAATCAAACTAATTTCATTAGACAGAAGTTTTGAAGTGGTCTTAGTCTAATGGCTTAACAGTTTAACATATTAAATTATTAGAAAAGTGCAAAATACAGCAGTCAATTTCTAAATCATTTAGCCTCAGCATTCTCCTCAGTCCAGTTTGGTTATTTCATGGGTACACAGACAAGGCCTACTACTACTTCCTATTCATAGGAAAAAAAATCCAGTTGACCAAGCAGGCAGTAAGATCATCAAGCCCTGCATGTGAACCTAAATACATACTACTGCTTGGCTGCGTACAGTGAAGGAAGTCTCTCTGTATTTAGGCATTTTAAGGAATCTCCCTCTGTTGATGGGAGAGCCTTGAATTGATGATTCATTGTATTCCCTTGCCAAGCCAATTTCTCAGCTGGTAAAAGACTGGTGTTGCACTATCCAAGTTGGTAAAGCTTTGCCTGTACACAGCAACAAGGAGAAGACTTGTTACCTTCTAGTGAGAAGATTATCTTATTTTCCTTTATGGTTACTTTCAGTTATGCGAAAAGGTTTGCTCCTTTGCTTTCTTTTAGGGAGAAAGTGCACAGGTTGGCTATTTTTAGAATAGTAAACTTGCCCAGTTAAATTATTTAATGCTCTATGTTCTTTTTTGCAACTTAAGTGCATTTTCAGAATGTCAGAAGGGGCCAGCAGCGGTCAATACAGCAGGTACAGGGTCTGATGGCCTTTTGCAAATTTCAGAATGTTATTAAAATTTATTTTTAAAAGGTTAATATTTGTCTTCTGCTTTCCCTGTCTAAATAATGGAATAAGCTGGAATGCCACTCTCTGCTAGAGATGTTGCCAAGTTCATAGCTTTAGAGAACAAACTGTCCAAGCTTTGATATCTAATCAACATCACTAATGTACTTAAATACAAAGAAACAACTGATTTTAAGAATTCAACTCTCTGGGTGTATATGCAGATTACACTGTGTCAGGTAAGGAATATCAATCTTGGAAGTTATCCTTGTGATAAAAAAGACTAGCTGTAGTTCTTAATATGTTTGACACTGGCTGGAAGGCTTTTAAAAATGTATATTCATCATCAGTCCTGCTTTCTAAAATCCCTTTGTGAACTGGTCACTATTTAACACAAGAGCAGCTTGACAGAAATTAAATTTACGCTGATCCTTTAAATGGTGGATGTTGAAACAGACTTGCACATACAGGAACTGTGTTCACACAAACTCCTGATCAGTTTAAAACTTCACTCTGAGTGATTTCCAGTGCAGTCTCTTACAGGCCAAAGAGTTTAAGGACAGAAGCAAATGTCTCTTAAATTTCACCTGTTTAATGTTGTTTTCCAAAGTATTTGTCACCTTTACAAATATCCACATTTGACTTTTAGGCAGACATTTTCTGCAGTGTATTTGGAATGGAGTTAGGCAAATAAAGCCTTTTCAGTGCATGCTGTTAGACACTAATAAGCCTGCTATCTAGTAAGCATTCCTCTGAATTTCAATATCAAAACTCAGAACTTGGATTATGGTCAAAATTAAGCTTCAAAACACCAGGGTATATATATTACGTAAACTTTCCCAGCCAAAAGTTACATCTTTCATTCTAACAATCTATCAACAAGCTTTGCTTTCAAGAATGTTTACTATATTTTTTCACAATTGCTTTACACAGCTTAGAAATGAATAAAATTTCTGCTCTTAATATTTATGGGTTACCATTCAAAGACTGTAGCACAGAGATTTTTATAACAACCAAAAGCAAATTCATCCACCTACAGTTTGATTTCCCAAAAAACCGTGATAAAAAATAGCTAATGTCTCCAATAGTATTTAATATTACAGAATAAAGTAACAATACTTTAAAGTAACAAAAAAACCCACTGTTCCAACAGGCAATGACAAGAACTGTTCATTTAGAGAGAACACCCAAACTTACTAATACAAAAAAAAATCAAGAATGTAATTAAAAGAAATAATGTGAGGGAATATTTGTGTATGATATACATATATACACATACATGTGCACATATAAACATGTACCCACATATATACATATACACATATAAATACATATATATATATCTATAAAACTACATTGACCTACATAAAAATCATTGTGGAAACTACCCGCTATTTTTCTCAGCAATAAATATTATTTGGTTATCATCTTGGATTCTAGATATGGAAACCCCACATATGTGAATATATCCCATGATATATATGATATATCCACAACTTCTGTCAGCTCCAGTTCCAATATTCGACCACCATTATGGTAAAAGAGTATTTTCTTACATTTCTTTGAGATTTACAATTTTCCAACATGTCCATTACCCTTGTCCTATCCCTGTGCCCCCTTTAGGAAATGTCTGGCTCCATATTTTGTCTACCCTCCTATTAGGCAGTCGTATATCTCAGTTATCAGAAACATCACAATCCAAAGAAGGTTTCACAGTAAATCNTTACACAGCTTAGAAATGAATAAAATTTCTGCTCTTAATATTTATGGGTTACCATTCAAAGACTGTAGCACAGAGATTTTTATAAAAACCAAAAGCAAATTCATCCATCTACAGTTTGATTTCCCAAAAAACCGTGATAAAAAATAGCTAATGTCTCCAATAGTATTTAATATTACAGAATAAAGTAACAATACTTTAAAGTAACAAAAAAACCCACTGTTCCAACAGGCAATGACAAGAACTGTTCATTTAGAGAGAACACCCAAACTTACTAATGCCAAAAAAAATCAAGAATGTAATTAAAAGAAATAATGTGAGGGAATATTTGTGTATGATATACATATATACACATACATGTGCACATATAAACATGTACCCACATATATACATATACACATATAAATACATATATATATATCTATAAAACTACATTGACCTACATAAAAATCATTGTGGAAACTACCCGCTATTTTTCTCAGTAATAAATATTATTTGGTTATCATCTTGGATTCTACATATGGAAACCCCACATATGTGAATATATCCCATGATATATATGATATATCCACAACTTCTGTCAGCTCCAGTTCCAATATTCGACCACCATTATGGTAAAAGAGTATTTTCTTACATTTCTTTGAGATTTACAATTTTCCAACATGTCCATTACCCTTGTCCTATCCCTGTGCCCCCTTTAGGAAATATCTGGCTCCATCTTTTGTCTACCCTCCTATTAGGCAGTCGTATATCTCATTTATCAGAAACATCACAATCCAAAGAAGGTTTCACAGTAAATCTTTTGGGGTTTCAGAGTTTTAAGAGTCATAATCTCTATAACAATATAATGTAAAACTCATTTCTGAAGTTAGTGGGTGACTGCAGAGTTTGAAAAGAACTGTAAATAAAAAAGAACAGTATTGGTCTCCCTACATCATTTTGGTTTTAGAGTGGTGTCCTTCTGCCACCTGCTTATCATTCTGCCAAGGTCCAATGTGCTACTTGTTTCAAAAATACACAGAATTCTCTCTTGAGTGCCAGTCTCATGGCTATTTCTGGAAAATTAAGATACAATCTCTCAGGCTGCCTTTGCAAGTCTCTGTTCCACACTCATTGGAACTTGAAGGATTTAGGAACAGCTATCTTTCCATTTGCTCAAAAGATTTAATTAAGCATAAGAAAAAAGAATTAACATGGATATAAAAATGCAAAAAAATAGAGATGCATGTGACTTCTTTAGGGTTAGAAAATGTCTTACCCTATAAGGTTACCCAGATATTTAGAGTCAGTCAAAGGGCATGCAATGGTGGACTTGCTCCAGTACAAATAAAATCACTCCATTAGTTCTACTGTTTTATGTAACCATTTGATCCACTTCAGTGGTTGTGATGGTCTGAAGGGACAGGGCTCTGAAGCAGTTTAGCAATCCCTTTATTTGTCCAGTCACTCTGCAGCTAGCTGCTTGTATCACTTCAGTCAAATGTGCTCTATGGCATCTAGTGAGATAGTCAGAAGAATTCAAGACCCTTAAAGAAATGCCCTATTTCTTGAAACTGATTATCTCAGTCTGGAGTAAAATCTTTCATTTCTCCCTTTAACACTGAATTTAATAAAATCTATGTCCACATCTACACAATCATGTGCAGATTCCAAGGAACACCATGGTAAAATCTTGTGATCTTTTGTTAGTATAGCAACCTGTTATCTTTAAATAATTGAAATAATTTTTGGTTGAAGACACACAGATTGAAAGGAGAAAGTACAGGGAAGAGACAGTAGAAGTTATTGGGTTGGCTCTTCCCTTTCTTTTTTGCAGAAAGAGCAGAGATTTTCTCCTGGAGATTTACGGAGATCCCTGAGGTTACACATTAAAGGCTAGATTTTTAAAAGTACTAGGCATTTAAAGATGCAGATAAATGCTACATAAGCACATCTGAAAAACACACTGAAATTGTATCTGCAAATTCAGGTGCTTAAGTTCTTTCAGTATAATCTAAGATGAACGCCCTTATCGTCATATTTAAGCACATAAATAAAAGTACATGATTTTCAGATATGTTGATCAATTATGACTCCTACTGATCATAGTCAAGTATTTAAAATATTAGCTTGATAATACAAGTGCTGCTGTTTACTGGCTTGGATTGATCCCTTTTATATCTCTGCAGACTTGATTGGAATTAACAGTTTTTGACTTTATAGTGAAAGTGTATAATACTCATACAAGTCATAGAGTTTTACTACATGACAGTTCCAGGGCTCTAGCACAACAAACACATGAGTGGCACTTGTTTTATGTATCTATGGAAAAGACTGAAAGAAAGTACAGTGACATGCAAAAAAAAAATGTTTTGTTTTATTTTCTGTTTTCTGTTACGTTCTTAAAGTGGAAGTAGAATTCTCAATAGGATTCTCAGTATCTTAGCAGGATCTCATGATGCTAGGATATAGACAAGGGGAAGACTATCATTTTTTCTAATGAAACATAAACATACCAGGTTCTCAACATACCAGGTTTTTGTGAACAGTGCTTACCCTCTGGAAACCCTGCTTTGTCAAGACAGAAAATTCCATTCTGAAATGTCTATTAGTTTTGAACTAAAAGCCAACACTTTTCAGTTCAGCATTTCCATTACAGAAGTCAGTTATGCTGTTCAATAAAACTGCAATGAGACAGCTCTCTGTGCCTGTTCTCTTCTGAGGACAGAGCTGTGAGTTTAGAAGTCAAAAGGAGGTGCTCTGCTTGCAAGGGAGATTAAATTTACATAGATATTCTGGTACATTGGACATTTAACTACAATAATATCTGTCAGTTTGCAATAAAATGAATGATGTTAAAACAACAATTAGGTTTAAATTCTCTTAAAATAACTGGATAAAAGGACTAGATGACTTGTTTTTCTTGAGTGCTGTTTTTCTTAAAAAAAAATGTGATTTTAGTGTTGTCAACAATACTTTTGATGGGGTAAGGGGAGAATCAACAGGAAAAAAACAATTTCAGGTGAAAACAAAAGCTGTATTCTTCCAGTGCTGTCCTGCTCGGTTTTAAACTAATACTTTGTAATTGCCAGCATATGCTATAGGAATGTATGCATGTGTACCTTCAAGGCTCCTGTTAGTTTTTGTGTAGTCATTTCAAAGAACAACAAACTCCAGTATTTGATAATGAAAGTACTGTCTCAAAGGAGACACTCTCCCCAGAAAGCACTGCCCAGATCTTGCTCAGTGCTGCATGAAGCAAAGCTGATACTGTGAGAAGAAAGAGAACAACTCCAGTTGTTATAATCTTCCAGAGTCCCACGCCTTTTGATCTTTTCTTTGTTCCCTCTTTGTGAAGCATAGCTTACACTGGCTGCTATTTATTCAGCTCACAGTTTACTTATCTCTGTTGAGCAATAACATAGCATAGTGTAAAGTTCCCCTGCTACTATCGGACTGTGATTTGTCTTGTTTTTAAAGATCACATCTGTGTTTCTTTCTATTGTGCAGTCTGAATGGCAGATCACCTCTTTGGTGTCTTTTTGAAGTCAACATATGAACCTCTAATTGCAGAGTGTTTGTTTAGTGACTAGAACACACTTTTCAGCTAACCTCTGATTCATTTCCCCTCAGACTTCATTTAGAGGCTGCAAAAGACAGTTCCACAGCATATGCTGTAGCATTTAATGTGGATTATCATACAGTTTACATACCAATTAATTAAGAAGTAGGCAATTCTCATAGAAAAACTGTTCATTACCAAAACTCCCAGTGGCATTTATTTTCTTACAAAAGCAGACATGTATTGTTGCATTGAGAAATTTTCTCATCTTTATAATTTAGTTTTCTGTTAAAAAGCTGCATATCTAAGAGAAAGAGTAACACTGTGGTTGGTATCCAGCTACTGGTGATGCAGACTCTTGTTTGTGAAGACAAGCTCATTATGGTATATTTGACTCCTGCCTGTCCCACACTGGAGTGAGAAAAAGGATTGTGATATTTTACAAACTTAGTATTTTCCACTGCTTTGAGAAATGGAGTAGTTAATACCATCATTGGTGTAGACTCTCAGAAAAGGAGGAGAAAGAGACAGAGGCCCTGCTGCATGCAATGAGCAAAGAATTGTCAGGACCAGGGTGTTTGAAAAGAAACTGGGACAGAGGCTTCTTTCTTTGGAGGGCAGACAAAGCAGTGGAAAACATTAGCAGTGCCTGATGGAGTGGACCTGGGGAACTGAACTGTTTTTCACAGAAAGGCAACAGAAAATGTTTAGCCAGCAGCCTAGCATCTTAGAAACCTGCTTCAGGATGGAAAAGGTCAGTAACTAATAAAGCCTCTTTGGTCAGGTATGGCAGGGAGCAAGAGTTGGACATAGCCAACATCCACTTAAAACACAAGGAGAGAGATAGTAATGCTTTTGCTTTTCCTTGTCTATAGCCAGTTCTCCAGGAAGCTTGTCTAAAGGCTTTAAAAGCCTCATATGCAGTTCTTGAAACCAGCCATTTTCTGAGGAAACAGTACCCTTCAGTAACCTATCAACCATGTGTTGGCTTATTTGAGCTCACAAAAATGCAGTCAGATGTGGTTATCTGACAATTCTGGTCATGGTCTAAACTCTCACTTGATCAGAATTTACCGTAACAGGTTTCCACCAGCCTTAGCTCAGTATATAAGTTGTTATGAAAAAGGTTTCAGTGATGTTACCTCAGAACTGACTACAGAGAACATGCTGCAAAATGTTGCAAGTGAGAAAACAGGCTACTCTAACCTGTACTAGAAGCGGTACAGAGGATATCAGAGCATTCAGCTACCCCAAACTACCTCAAATCCCCAGTTTCTGCACCAAGCAAGTCTTAGAAGCACAATACTGAACTGGAATCTGTCTATCATTTTAAAGACATCTATTGTTATTTTATAGCTGTAATTAAACGTACTTAATCATAACTAAAGTCTCTGAGATCATAATAATTAAGTCAAAATCCAAACCTTTGAACAGTAACTGATAGCTGAAAATGTAACCTGCAGATAAAAAAAATGTTGGATATATTCAAATACATTCTTACAAGTCGTATCTCCTAAAAATGGGCTCTCAGAAAGCTATTCTCCATATCCACTGCTTGCATGGTCAGCTTTTCAAAGTCAGAATAAAGGACCCTCACAAAGATCAATACATCCAGGCTTATGGTATAAACCTTAAGACAACCCAATACATTTATCTTCATTTATGCATATACATGTTCAGAATTTTTGCTTTGAATTTTCTTGTTAAAATTCTAGTTGTATTTTTGATCTGAGAACACCTTTGCTATCTGACTAGATCCATTTTTGGTCTTGTCACAGGTTTGATGCTGGGAAAAGGTAGAATTATGCAGGGGACATATGGAGGTTAAGCAAAAAGAGAATCAGAACAATAGTGTTACCCTTTCACAATTCCGAGAATTCTCCATCTGGATTCTGGTGAGTACCAAAAGCATTTGGAAATTCAACAGCAGTGATGGGGAATGACACCAGTGAAATCAAAACACATTCCCACCAGTTCATAAAGTCTCCTAGTCATGTATCAAGGGTGAAAAGACTAATGCATTATGTTAGTCATTCATTTAGAGGTAGGTAATAGGAAAAGATCCTCAGGGACTAGCAGACATTTTCTAATAAGTGACTTGCTGCTCTTTAGTAAGTCCAGTCCCATAGGACACACATTTCTGAAGTCTCAACACATTTTCCCAATTGTCAAGAAATGTGATAACAAAAAAGTCCTATACAACTCCTGTTCCCAAAGCTTAAAGAGCACAATTTATATCCTTGCAGCCATGAAAGAACAAAACATGTAAAAAGGAAGTGTTTCTAACCAAGCTATAAAAGGTTAAATGCAGGTTTTATTTAAAGATATATTATATTTTAGAGGTCAGACTATAAATAATGAATTTTTTATTATGCCAGGAGGCCAAAATGTGAGACCATATGACATTCTTCAGATTTGGCATTGTGCATCTTTGTGAAGAAGGAATAATGAGCACTAATAATGAACACTTTGCAGTTAGACAGTAGTAGTCACCCCACCCAAGAATGTACAATATCTAGTTGTTTTTAATTTGTAGTGATTTACAGTTCTGTGGGAATTTTTATGGTGTCTTACTCTTTGAATGTCTTTGAATGTCATGGGGAAAGCGATACAAAGCTCAATTAGACTTGATGACAGAAGAATATAACAGACCGACAAAGATTTCAGATTAGTATTACCTCAAATCCTAATATCAAATCTTAAATTTTAGGAATGTAAAAAAGTGTTTTGCAGTCATGTACTTAATGGAATCAACTCTGCCTGACGTCTAGGTTTAGCCCTTAATCAGGTTTAGCCCTTCTCTTTCAAAAATTTTTTGTCAATTTCAAAGAAACAATGCAAGCAATTTTGCATAATGCAAAAATTAACACAAAATAATTTTTAAAAGAGCAAAAATACTTTTTGTATTTGTTTGTTCATCCCACTGAAGTTCATAAAGATAATTTGACTTGTGGGCTGAGTTGATTCAGTTGAAGATCTGGTTTCATATGAAGGTGTTCTTTTATTATTAGTTTCTTTTGGAGCTATCCTGCTCTGAGGGCAATTTGTATAACTTCCTAGACTTTCTGTAAACCTGTATAATTGCCAGAGCTAAGTCCTTCTATGAAAGGTATCTGTAAATATTCCATATTATTTTATTTCATTTAAGTTAGTGTGACTATGTTGTGCAAGGTTTAAGTTCTTGGAATTTAATCATATATTCAGTCCTGCTACTCTGGTCTTACCTACAACTGTTTGTAAACTCTGTACTTCCCAAAGATTTTATTTTGAAATCCAGTGATTTGGACATTAACAAAAGATAATAGGCCTCAGAATCTTGTCAAATTATATATATATTTTTAGCTACCTAGCTAGGACAATACCAGACTTAAAAATGTGAAGACGCACATCCAGAAATAAAACATATGTAAAAAAAACCATAAAAAAACCCCCATCTTTATGAAAATTGTTTGGTTTTTTAGTAAATTCTGAATGAACTTGTAAAGTCAGCAGCAGCATCTTAATTCAGAGGATCATTTTCAACAAGTGCAGCTTTTCTCTTTCTGTATATCACATATTTACTATTTGACTTGAACCAGCTATAAGTACACTTATAGTGAATAACAGCTCTCCAGAACTACAGAGGATGCTTACTGCATATAAGGGTTGTGTCTTTCTACTATTCCCAGCCCAGAGGTATTTCAGATTGTATCCAGCCTAATAGATCAATGTTTCCTTTACAGAACTGAATTCTGGCAACAAAAAAGGAGGTGTCATTTTTGGGGTTTTTTTTAATTCCTTTGTGGTACAAAGATATTTCTTGTCTAGAATAAGTGAGTTTCCTACTGTGTTTTCATGTCAATGTTTTATGCATGGCCAAAAAGTGCTGATAAAGCATTTTTATGCATTCAGACAGGAAAGCACTCAAAAATGTATTTCTATAGGTCTTTGAAAATGTATCATAGTGGAACTGTGTGTGGCTTTCGACTATAACAAAGTCAATGTATGTTAAGTTTATCTTCCTTGCATGTAATTTACTCTTGAAATGCATGAAGGAGATTGATACTAATGAAACAGGTAGATATACTCTAGTTTGAAGCCCAGATAAAGAACAGGCAACTATCATACCATTGCTCATATTTCATAGCTTTTCCAGTTTCCTTGTAACATTCCCATTAATTTTCCTATGTCCTTTTCCTGCACAAGAACTGCCAAACAAGCCAATCTATATCATAGCTTTCTGAAGTACTAACTTTCCAACCCAACAACATTGTCTTATTCCTGAAGGACCCAGCTTCCCATACCTGTGTCTTCAACAAATTAGACAAATTAGTTCCAAGAAAAACCAGATACTTCCAAAGGACACAACACTGTCAAATTCCTATTTTCTTCTTACATAAAGGGCTGAAAGACATTGGTGAGTAGCCTGCACTAGCCTGCAGCTGTTGGGAAAGCCAGTTTGAACTGACAGGTAAACAGAGAGCCAAGAAACCCAGTCAACACCAAAATAGTACCATGTTAGAGGTCTTCCTGAAGTTCCAAGTGAGACAGCATCTTAAGCCCTCAAATGCTTTTTAAAGGTGAGAGATGTAAACTAGACCTGTGCTATTGATCTGAGCAGTTGTCTGTACACTAGTTTGCAAAGCAAATTTAAAATAGGACCAACTTTAGTTAGGATGCATGCTAACTTCAGAGCCAAGTTATCGCAGACTCCCTCTGTCATCACTGGACAAAACTAGCTCCCCAGGGGGAAAAGCCCTTCTGAGACCTAAATTTCTAAGTGATTTTCACTTGTCACTGATGACAGAGAAAACGTGGGGAGTAGTTTCCTAAATTATGGCTCTTCTAAGCGTTAACTACTAAGACTACTAAATTGAAGAGGATGGGGTTCAGAGCCTAAACTCCATTTCTATATCTGGAGTTGAGTTTTAATGAAAAATAGAGGCATTTCATTTAATGAAATATAGAATGCATGTACCAATTCCTTTGTTAACATTTGCAAACATCCCATGTTTTCTCTTCTGGACATTTTTTACTTCCTGTTCTAGGGAAGGCAGAAAGATGTTACGCGCTCTCCTTACACTGAGGAGTTTTAGCATGGTGCCTCTATTTGCATTTATCTATGTCAAATACAAGATACTTTCTATCACGCATGTCCATTCATCTGTACGTGGCTACACCTACTATAAATATAGTATTGCAGTTACATCATTTATGAGAAAGAATACTGAGTACATAAAGGTCACAAGGCCATCATGGAAAAAAAAGTGTATGCGAGGAAAAAAGGGAAAAAAAAATCCAGCAAAAAAGCTGAGGTTATTCTTGGAGTTAGTGTAGAGTAGACTGTTCTCTGGAGAAACATTACAGCAAATAAATATTTCATGAAAGATGCTAAAGACAACGCATCGTCCTGCGTTGAATGAGTGCTATGAATACTGGTATTACTGTGCCTGCTCTGCCTGACCATCTCACTGTTGTCTGTTCACTGGTTCAGTGTTGCCTTCTGCAGTGAACAGCTTTGCAGAATGGCTTTTTCTACCTAAGGCAAAGGTTCAGAGATGCTTATCAAAATGACAGATTAGATGTCAAAGTGTGCATTGACCAGTCAGTGGTTTTGAACATATATATAGGCAGCTATAATTAGCATATGATTTTTTATGTCATTTAGGAACTGATCTTTTCATCACTCTATTATAATTCAGCTTATCATGGTTTTGCTGCAGAAGATGTCCATTAATGTTTCAAAGATCATGAGAAAATAAATAATCAATAGAAAGAAGTATAAGTGCATGTTTCTCTGGTTTTCAATAATTCAAATGAAACTTGAAGGCTGATGAAAGCGATAAAAATATAAATTAGGTTTCCTGAATTCAAGCCCAGCCTATTAAGACAATATACAGTTTATAAAGGAAGAAACTAAAAGAGATTTGTTACAGGTCAGGTTAAAAAACACTTTAAATAAGACATACATGGATCCTTTCTTGAAGTAGGATACCTAGACTGTAAGCTCTCACACTATCAATATATTTTGACAATGTATTGATTTAAAAGAAAATGTAAAAAAGCTCTTATATTTACATTTTTTTTCAATTGCTCTCACACATAACTTGGATTAGCATTCACTTTTATTAAGCATTAGTAATCATTTAGAATTGAAATTCCCCCAGTTACTGCATCAAGCAAAATTCATTGTTAACTTTGGAAAGGAATTGGGCTTTTGTCAATGTCTCAACAAAATCCAAGAGCAGTTGCCTGCTGTAAGTTCAGTCTGAGTGATAAATGTAAGAGGATATGGAAAAGCCGTCTTTAGATGTCTTTAGAAATTTGACATAAAGAATAAGAAACAGACTATGTTTAACAGATTTTAAGCAAAGAATGTATAATTTCTCCTCATATATAGAAAAGTGGGGTGGTTTCCTTAGGTAATTGAAGGAACTGGACTAACTGGATTCCATAACTTAAAAAAAAGTCATAGTTGGACTCAGGGTTTGTTCTGACTCATGATACATTTGCAAATGATACCAAGCACTTCTTATCAAAATTTGAGGAAAAAAAGTGAACAAAAGCAACACATTGTTTTCTTATGAGGAAAACACTTACAAAAGCCAAATTCAAGCAACAGCCACAGCCATGTAGGAAAAGCGGTCACTAAGGCTCCATCACTAAATGTGTGCAAGTCCGGTTGATTCTTGGGGGCTGGTGTGGTTCTGACTGTAGCAGTGCTGCTGACACCCCATGTAATAGTTTGCTGTGAGGAGACTTGGTGACGTGGATGTGATTACTTTCAAGTTGTTCCTTGCTGGGCATCTCTCCATGGTGCTTCAGCTGAAACATAAGAACCAGATTTAGGCTCAAGGCTGATTAGATATTAGTGTATTTCTCTACCTGAACTAATAAGTCTTGGCTCCCTGATGCAATCCCTGGCACAGGTACAGTCCCCTGCTAGTGCAGTTTGAGTAGCTGATTTTACTGACTATAGATAATAGAATGAGTCCCCAAACAAAACTCATTTTCAGAAAAGCAACATAGACAGTTTATGGCATCCAATCATGGAACTGAAACAATAAAAGTGGAACAATGTGACTCAGGTGACCCATTACAACAGCGTGATTATAAGGTCACACATGATGAATATGCTGAATTTGTCAGTAACCCACTGGCTCAGTCTGGCTCATGCAGAATTTTTCATTGAAGAAATATAAACAGTGTGAGAGCTTTTTATGTAGAGGGCAAATAAAGCAAGCCAAGCATTGCCTAATAAATTATTTATTTTGAGTTATTTGGCTTCTGTAGCACTACACATTTGTAAGCAAGAAAAGGACTCATGGCTTGACAGAGGAAGAAAAACATTCTGCACATGGTGGAAAAAAAGTCAAACAATAAAAGCCCTGAGACAACACCTTTCCCCCCATTTTGATTCATAAGGAATCTTGAAAAGGCCTCTCAGAAAAAGCTTGAATTATAACTGAGTACTACGGTTCTGTAACACACAATAAGAAATTAGCAGTTATTTCAGCAACTGTCAAGTCCATGATGAGTTTTGTATCTCTGAGAGCACTGTGTTAAAGCTGCAGATAGGCAATACACTTCCAGACAATTTCTTCCTGCTTGCCTTTTGGTTCCAGAATCGTTCTGACTTCTCAAAACACAAAATTTAAATCACTCTCCTGCCTTTGTGCTCCACATACACCCTTGGTATGGATAGTATCTACCTGGCATACTAGATTCAGGCTTGATATTTAAGACTTATGTTTCTGCCCCATAAATGCTAAGCTTTCAGTCTTACACAGATTTTTCACAAGAATTCTAATCTCTTGTTCTTCAACACACATATTATATGTGTGGGTACAATGCAGATCCACAGATGTGGTCTCTAGAGTTGCTCTTAAAATGCTGTTACACTTCACAACACTGAAAATACTCAACAAATACAAATCAAAAGAATGAGCCCAAATTTTGGATTTATTGCTTTACTTGCATATTGGAGTGGCATATGGATTGCTGAGGTTTATCATCTTTATCTATGTTAACCACTTTCCACAACAACCCACGTTTTTATACTTATTTTTTCATGACACCATGTAACAGTATAGAAAAATGTTTACAATAAACATTTATCTAATTATCCTTTAATATAATTTATGAAAAATACTGATATTTTTCACACAGGTTTATTCTGACTTTTGGAAGAAATATGAGAGCTTCAAAGATGCTTAAACCTCCAGACCCTAATCTTTATGACTTTCAACAAAAGTTGCAGAAAACATTCAAAGAAACTCTTAGCTGAAATGCAGTTACCTCCTAACTGGTTTCTCTCATCTAAATACTTCAATATTTCTATATTTCAATATTGTCTAAGAACTTCACTATTTCTTTACAAGTCCATACAGTCCTGGCTATGGGAGGAGCTGACTTTGCCATTATTATTCAGCAGCTATTCTGCAGTTTTTCTGAAATTTCTGAACAGTTCCCTTGGAGGACAAATCAGGCCCACAACTCTAGAATAGTTGTTTAGGAAAATATTATTATTATTATTAGAGATACAGATAAGGGAAGACACAAGTTCCTTTGGATCCGATTTCTGTTGAAGAGAAAAGTCACTGAGAGAAAACTGGGTTTAAAAAAAATGTCAGACAATTTACTTTTGTATTTCTACAGGGCAGGAGAATGAAGGATTTACCTTTTACCTCTTTCCTACTCAAAGTGACTCCCAAAAGCCTCAGAGAAAATTTCCCCAAATCAACTTGTGCTGAAAGGAAGTTATTCACCTACCAAAACAGCTGACAAAATATAGTCCAGCTGCTCAGATTTATCTAGAATGGCTTACACTCAAAACCTAAAAAGCAACTAATTTCAGTGTAATTTTCAAATAAATTACATTTGTTTTATTTTTTTTCATAGCATTTCATCATTGAGTTACAAAGTAACTGTTCCAAAGATGGAGGTTACTTTGAGATTGTAGGAATGGGACAGTGATTTCCATACTATTTTATAATTTGCCCTAGCAAAATGTTTACAGTACAGCTGGAACATTAATCTTAGAGCTTCATATTTTCTACCACAGGCAATTCTCAGAAAGAGAGAGATGCAATCAGGAAATAAAAATAAACATGCTAGATAAAGGGTTGTTTATCCTATTGATTTTCTATTTAATCCTATAAAATGCCTCCCTTCCAACACTAGCAGCCTCTCAAAAGAATGCTTAAAGCGATATTATCTAGTCTAAGGATACTTGGGCATAGGACAGCAATAAGTCCAAAGGTTAAAATTTCAGGAAATATTAGTAATGTTGCTGTCCATCACAGCTGAAACATTTAAAACGAAAAGATCACCAAAGCAGGGATGAAACAAATGGGCTGGGAGAAGACAGGAGAAAAAGAAGAAACACATGCAGTTGTTTTAATTTAGTAGAATTGGTTGCAAAAGTTTAATTTTAATTAAGTTTCAGAGAAAATATGTCATGGGTATGTATTGATTTCAAGTATAAGTTTTCACAGGAGCAGATCATCTAACATTATCCAGCCTGACATTCAGGGTATTGAAATTTTTCAAAGATTTCCTAGGATTTGGTAGTCATCTTCCCTACAATAATCAAAAATCAAGACATCTTCCAAGTGAAAATGAAATCACTGAACACAGAGGGTAAAACACTTAAAAAAAAAAAAAGCAGTATGGTAACTAAAAGAAAAGGATTCTTAAATAATTGCTTAGACCTCCTCACTGTAGTTTGGAGCACTGACTCCACTATAATGGAACTACCTTGAGGATGCAAGTTGCAATGCGCAGCCTTAGAGAGCACACGGCTTCCCCTCTGAGCAGCTCCGGGATAGCGAGCACAATGGTGTGGGTTGCTGTGTGAAGGCAGTACGGCTCACTGTACCAATTTCTTGTCTCTATACTGAGCCATTTAGTGGGTTATCAATACTTCAGTCAAACAGGATTTGAGGAGACAGACAAATATTTATTGTGCATGTATTTGGATTCTGGAAATAATAGTGAAATTTGTGTACTACCATTGAACTGAGTATGAGGAAAAGCTGGATGGTTTTTGGAATAGGATGTGTGTGTGCTACATGTTAAATCCTAAAAGTTTGTAAACCAGACAAAGGTTGTTTTTGCAACAATGTTTCTTTTATGATTTCAGTGAAGTTCAGCAGTATTTTTAAGACCCTTCAAAGTCAGAGTTTGTAGCAGCATTACAGTGGGTGACCACAATGTGGGAGCAATGCAGGTAATGGTAACCAATGCAGTGAGGTAAATAGAGTATTTTGTAAGACACATAGACAACAGACAAAGGTTATAAATGCAGATGTAAACTCCATGGTTTCAGGATAGAAACAATACGCATACGAGTTTAGTTACAAAATTTGCCTTCCTGAGAAGGTATCTCTAATACTCATCATCTATGCGAGTATAAAAAACTATTGGCTATAAAAATTCTGGACTGTATTTGAAGTGAGTTAAATTGAGATATTAACTCTTGTTGCACAGGTATTAACTTATAACTTTTACCTGATAGATTAGGGGAAAAAAATCATTAAAGAATAAGTATTTACTCAGTCTTTCTTTATCTTTACCTAATAGTCAATAGCGCAATCCCATGAGAATACACTCAGGACCTGCTGATATTACTGGCACATACCCATATACTTGGTGAAATTGCCTTAGGAAAAATAAGGTTGGCTTTTTACCCAGATGAGAAGGACCAGATTCAGTGGTAATCAATACATTCAGAGATTTGATATCGGGGAAATTGCAAAACTCTCCTGAGTGGAAATGTACTGAGAGCAACTTTCCTACTCTGCACAAATGAAATCTAAAATATATACACTTTTGATATCTAAGCTTTTGAAGGTCAGATCCAAAATTAATCTCAAAACAGTGAGGGAGTAAAGAGAGAAAAAAAAATTCTTTCTTCATGTGCAGTCAAATTGTTTTCACCAGCAGTTCTCTCAGTCATGTCAGTGGGCACTGAGCACACCAGCTGGTATAACGCAGCTTCAGAGATCTTTCTCTAGTGAGAGTGGGAAAGTGTGTTCACACTGCAGCCGTGGTACGGAAATATAATACACCAGAAAAGATACGTTTCTGTCTGAGTTGTTCCTGCAAGTGGAATCTGAAAACAACATATTGGGCTGAAAATCTAAGCCATTTAGTAGCTGCTACAGTACTGAGCAGTTCATGGTTGATCTTCTTCCTCTAATTTAACATTACGTAAGATATACTTTTTCAAGTGTGATGCAAATAAAAACTTCATATTTTACATAATAGATACATTAAAGATCACTATGATTAGAGAACTGGATGTTATGCTTCTCTCAGTGTCTCTTATTTTTCTTAGCCTATATTGATTCCTAGAGAACTCTCTGTTATTTAATGAAATATTGAATCTTCCAACCAGGCTAAAAATGTTAAATTCCTGCACATTAAAAATATTCAGTTCTCGTAATTCCTTCATGTCTTTACCCCTTCAATCAGCTCATTGGATTTGCTCAGTCCGTAGGAAGTCAGGCAGTTTTCCTCACAATTGCTCACTGCCATAAAAAAAAAGGATCATCCCTCCTTGGGACTACAGAATAATCTTTTGCTTTTTCTTCTTCTCTATGTGTAAAATACCAATTTATTTTTCTGACTGACAGACAGCAATACAGTAGGTAATAGAGATGAATCAACTGTGAAACAACAATTTTTAACTTTAGGAGACCTTCAAAAGATTTTGTTTCTTAAAAAACAAGATAATTTATTCTTTGGGCATAAATCATACTTGAAGTTGGAGGAAGTAAACAATATCTTCAAGCCATAGTAGATAATTAATATACAATTATCTACTCTAAATTGATATATCATATCATAGGATGGTTTGGTAGGGATCTTAAAGATCATCTAGTTCCAATTCCCCTGCCGTGATATATGCCAAAATGTTTAACACAGTCAGCAGCTCAGGCATCAGTCCTAAGAGGAAAAAATAACATAGTATTGAGATAACAGAAAAGTACATTAAATGATACAGAAAGATGAAGAATCCCAAGCCAACAGGCACATGGTTTGAACTAATTGTATTTAAAGGGACCGTCAGCCAGATCTTGACAATTCTATTGATCAAAAATACTAAATTAAATGCTGCATGCAAATCTGTTTGGAAATGATTCAGATCTCTGCAAGTCTGTCAGACTGCTGCCAGCAATACAAATGAAAAACCACCTCATTCAATAGGGTTTCAAAAGAAAGACATCTATTCCAGAATAAGAGAGGACTGAGTAATCTACAATTAGTCCATGTTCTGGTATTTTTTTCCCTTAGGGTAATTCTTGGTAAGTATGTGTTCAACAGTATTCCCAATAAAATCAGGTTTTATTTACATAGAGTAGAATGCAGATGAGCCTCTCAGGCTACAGAGAGAATGCAAGTTCTGATCAATTATTTTTCCAGCATCAGATGAAAACTGATTACTTTTTTAGAAGTGTTATTTAAAGACTTCTATTTACTGGAAAGTTTCAGTAATATGAAGATTTACAGCTGTAACTTTCATTTAGCTATCTGAAAATTTTACATGATCTGGATAGACAGGTTGTTCATTTTGCTTTCCCAGACCAGCTGTTTTCCCATGACATGTGTGGGAGGTACACTGAATGTTGTTTCAGACGTGAACAGTAGAGTATAAACATATTTTACTTTTAAAAAAACATTAATTTATGAACCTTGATGGTAGGCAATGCAGTTTTCAAGATTTTAATGATTTCAGTACGAACTAATTATCAATTCACAAAACAGATGGCAGTATTACTGCCCACCAGATTTAAAAATATCCCAAGAGAATTTAAAACCCACAAGTCTTCTGTAATTGATCCAGTAACTAGGGGTTGTACTCTGGCTGTTAATTAACAGCTTCACTTTTGAATTAGCTGAGAGACAGAGAAAGAGGAAAAAATATAACTTTGTTACGTCTTTTTTTTTCCTGTTGTTAATAAGAAACTTAGCATTAAGAGTCTCAAAAAAAACCTGTGGATTTCTTTTCATCTCCTTATCCTGCTAAGTATTTATAATTATTAATAAGCTCTACAAATCCCCACCATTACTTTCTATTGTGACTTCCGGGGGCATCAAGAAAAAATTCAGGTCTAACATAGATGGAGTAAGCCTATGAGAAACTGCTTTACACATTTAAAGGTACATTCCAACAAATGTTTCCCCCAAAATGCATAAGGAACAATTTTTCCTAGATTATTATATTGACTTAACTGCATCTGCTCCTAATTCATATGGAGTAAATGAGGTCAGTATTTGTCTCATTCGTTTTATTCAACTGTAAACTGATTATTAAATATAAATAGCATGTTATTCTTTATACTAGTAAATGGGTTCTAAAATAGAGAATACATTCTTCAAAATATTCTTATATACAGATAAAAATTGCTTTCTTCTTCTGCTTAATTAGTATCTGAGCATGTGTTATAAAAGATAGTGCCGGCTCTGTGGTGGTCTATCAATCTTTCAAAGACTTCAGTGAAGTCAAAAAAAACAACCCACTGTTCTCATGCTTGGCTTAGAGTTTTGGATCAGGCTTAGAAAGCAACTTGAAGGTTTAAACATTATCATTATACTACATCAGTTTCACTTTTTTAATCTAATGAAAAATTAATAGATCCCCAGTATACCAAAAAAAAAAAAAAAAGGAAGTGGATTTGTCAGAATGCTGTATTTGTAATAATTATGTATTGTGCTGTTTAATGAAAAACTCTGAAATCTTCCACAAATGTGTTGTGTTCATGGCTATCAGCAGTGTGAGCAGTGTCCTGCTGAGAGTGCTCCCTGTGCTACCAAATGGGCTAACAACTGAAAGAGATAATGAAAGATATAGGCTTACAGGCACAGTCAGATCTGAAATGCTTTTGTTATTCTCTTTGGAATTTTGAATGCCTTTCATATGTTTGAAGTAATCTGTAGAAGATGGTTCTGCGTTTAGTTTTGATATCTCAAGAAATGACAGGGTTCAGTTCAGTGCATTATCTGCATCCTTTGTCAGACTTAACATCAGGTTTATATTACTAGATTTTAGACAGACAGTATGAACTATCATTCTTATCTGCATCAAATTCCATTAGATTTAACATAAGATATATTTATCTTTACCTAAAGAGTCAGAAAAATCATAACTGTGAAATTAAGGGTGTATAGTAAAAAGATTGTTGAACATCAGCAAGCTGAGCAGGAAAGAGCGCTCCACGTTATCATTTGGCTTTGTGTTTTTTTGCCTTAGAACCATGCTGAGTATAAGTAAACTCAAAACACCTCTAAGGTTTTTGCAATGAGAAATTAACATCCAATGGCTCTAAGTACTGAACTTGAAAAAAATCTTGATTTATACTTTACATGAACAGTCTGCAAGAATTCATCTATTGTCAAAGCACTTAAACATATGTTTAAGACACTGTATTAAGTAGAGGTGAGATGATAAGAAAACAGCACCAAGAACTGTCCAAGAAGTATCTGTAACCTACTGAGACTGCATAAGAACAACGGATGGTGAAGACGGAGATGTCCCACTGCAGTAAGCTTTGGAATTTGAGACATATGTTTGAAGCCTGTCTGTGCGAGTGGATGCAATACTTAGTGTAGTTATCGTAGCCAAAGCCAGTGCTATCAAATGATAAAACAAGCACGAGGTGACATTTGATGCTGTGAAGGATTCTATGAATGATATCAGAATAATTAATCTGCTGCTTCAATATGAAAAGATACTGATAATTTATATTTTCAAATCCTTTTTTCCTCAAAAAAACTCACAGTGCTATACAGATACAGATTCTAAAATTAAGTTTTTCTGAATTATAAAATCAATGTTTTTATTTTAACTATACATGCATTTGGGGAAAAAACATCTAAATTCAAGCATTTCTCCAAATTCTGAAATATGTGACGTAAAGTAAATTTCTACATGTTTTTACATCCTTCAAAACTTTCAGAATTTATAAATCTGTAAGATTTCAGTAAATACATAAGCATGTGGGAGGCTACCTGAAAAATGAATAGCTTTCTACAGAGCTTCATAAATCACAGTTTACTCAGCTTGGAGGCAATCATAAAAAATGGGGCTGGAAGGTGCTTCAGGAGGTTGTCTCATCCACCCTCCCACTGCAAAACTTGCCAACTCTAATTTTTGCATTCTTCCCAGTTATTTCAAAAAATGAATTAATTTCAACAGGTGTGAGTCATAGTTTCCTTTCCCTGGGTTTTGAACCTGCTAAGGAAATAGTCAGACTGAATACTTTTTGCTTCTACACAGATAGCTTTGAAAATTTCTCCAGATTTGGAAAAGTTCTGATTTCTTCCTCACTAAGCAGCTGCAGGATGAGACAGTTTTATGTTGGACAAGCAGAGGGCAAATTTATTAATTCAATTTGATTGAAACTTTCTAAGAACAGATCAGTGCTGTAACCCAGGCAGTTACCTTGAGAGGTAAAGCATCAAATGAAACCCTGGCTATTCTCCTAACATCTATGTGGGGAAAAAAAAATTAAGGAAGGAAAGGTAGATTGCCCCTACGCAGAACTTCACAGATTTTTGCGTGGATGTGAAAAATGTATCTCCCTGCCTGATATCTTTTAAAGCTCTTAGTAAGACTGTAATGTGCTTTTGTTCTTCTCAACTAATTCCTAGTCCTCTTCTGGAAAGCAAAGATAATCAATCTACTTTTCTCAGCCAACTACAGGAGACAGCACTCTTTAGTCACAGCATGTGCCTTCTACTCCAGAGTCTTTGAGCTGACTGTTTTAATTATTGGGGTCCACCGAAGTCAATGACCTATAATAATTTACATCAGCTGAGTATTGTTTTTCTATTTTATATTATAATATGGCAGTGAACCAGGCATCAGCCTAGCTATGCTGGGGGATAAGTACCTAGAATGAAACATGAAAGATGAACGTCACAGCCTTGATGTACATGTTCTTGGTTAATGAAGAACCATTATGTATCTACCAGGTAAACAGAAGAATATGTGAAAGGGAACGATATGACAGACAGAAGGGAGAGGATGGAAACTTTTAATTGACCTCTGCACAGTGAAATTCAGCTATTTGCAAAACTTTATCTAACAATGCCCATTTAGACGTTTAACTCCAGGATACTAATCCCACAAAGTCCAGCAATATCATGATTGCCATGTATAGTCCAAGCATGTGCTTCTAAGAATTGTATAACTCCACTCTGTGGGCTTGAGAAAGTCACCAAAAAGAGCAAGAGCAGATAATTATCCAAGATTGTGGAAGAACAGAGTTCCTCGTGATGATTAGCCAGCAGGAATGATAACCAGGGGCAATCATATGACAGAAAGTACTGATCAGATCATTGCAGGCCTGCACAAAAGAATAAAAAATCGCTGCTGATTGAACAGTAGAAGGAGCAGACAATAGAGATGATTAAATGAATGGTGGTAGACATGGGGCTGCTGGAATAGCAGCTCACACATCAGAATCTTTGACTAGCAGAAGCTGTGAAAGTAAAAATAGATGCTAAAGAGCAGCTGATAAGAAATCAGAAAGGAAAGAGGAGTTCGCTGGATAAATGGAGTGTGATCAGGGCACACTGAAATTAAACATGAGTAAGGCAAGAAAGGAGAGAGGAAGATATTCAGATATTTGGAACAATCTCAAAATACAGTATGAAGTAGATGATATATGAAATATATAATTACACAACCAGAAGGTCTGAGCAAAAAGAACTGATCCTACAGCTACTGAGACAGACAATAGGATTAGACCACGGAAAGGATAAAATTGTAAAACCAGCTGATCAGACAGCTGGAACTTAGAAACAGGAGGCCATGCAGCTGTTTGCTCAGACAGTAAGAACTCAGGAAGCATAACTATGGGGCAGCTGCAGTACTAGGCAACATCAAAATGAGGCAGCAAGAAATGATATGAGAGCCCCAGGACCAGACAGTATGAATAGAAAAGAGCATATCACAAACAGAATGGAGAGGAAAGCAATTGATTATAAAACCAACAGGATCTGACAGCAGCAGGGCTGGGCAGTGTGGCATCAGACAGTGAGAGCAGCTGACTGGACAGGGCTGGGACCAGACAGCATATGCAGCCCATCAGGCAGGAAAAGGATCCAAAACAGGAACAGTTCTTTGGCAAGAAGCACGGTAACCAAACAGAAACAATTAATCAGATTTGACAAGATGAGTGGAGTCTCCTGCTCTAGAAATGGTCTGGAAACTCATGCCACCATGGAGCAGAGCAAGCATCACCACATAGTGTTAAGCACTGCTAGCACAGACCCCTGTCTGGAACCTGTTGCCCCCCACTTTGTGAAGGGTCCCCTCCTCCCGCAGGCTAACAGGAGTGCCAAGGCGAGGCACTGGATCTGCGGGTGCGTACACCACAATGTGAGGACTATAATCCTTTACCAAGGCAAGGTCTCTGTCATTTTCTCTCTCTGCTGTTTTGCACTCCACTGGTTTGAGAGGATTATGAGTAATGATTAAATCCAGTAGCCTCTTTTTCTCTCTACAAAGCACCAGAAATTGTCTTTTGTATCTTTATCCTGCAGTCGGCCAAGTTCTGTTTTAAGCTGCAGCATAGTCAAACCTTCAGTAAATTATTAGCAAGGCATTGAGGGAACAGAGCAGATTATAGGTCACTGTCTTTAGATATCATCTGGCCTACTGCACTAGCGCAGCATGTGACATTGAAAAAGAAATAGCATCAATACATCATTGATCCCTTAAGCATATACGACTGCTATTAATTTCACCTTTCATCGGCTTATTCTCCCCGTACTCTTGCCAATTTGTGATGACTGTTGCTGTTTCTATAAATCACCAGAATGCCAGGAAACATTACAAAAATCATAGAGAAGTAAAACAGCATTTTTCATTCTCTCCTCCACTCTCCCCTCTTCCCCCACAAAACCCAGAGATTTATGCCTGTATGGAGGAGTTCTCAGACCTTTTTGTTTAATCTTTGAAGGTCTGTGACAACATAACTAGTCTAATCCTGCAAGACAGTGGTTAGCAAAATTTATAGACCAGTTCTTTTACTAAAGGCTGATGCAGCTAGCACTACTGCTGCACCTCAGCACTATTTATCTGTTGCAGATAAGAACAGAAAGATGTTAAAACCAGCACTGATCTTATACTAGCTATACTGACTTTTGTCTGTGGTGGAGCTCCTAGTGACAATTTCCTTCGTCATAAATTTGATACATTTCTTGATCATCCCTCAATAATTTGAAATCACATTAACCCATCATACCTGCTCACAAAACCATATCACTGATTTTGTCTGCTTTCATTTTCTGTCTGGCATATTTCTTTTATTTGAAAGGTTTTACCCTCCTCCAGAAAGAGTCCTAAGTGCCAGGTCAGCAGATGAAAGCCCGTGGGACCAACTGCACTCAATTTTTCATGAGTTTTCTCAGCCCTCTGCTGCTTAGTCCTCTTGACAATTAAAGCATTAATTTATATGGCAAACAGAGTCTTCCCTGGCCTCTCCCCATCAATAAACAAAGTGAGTCTGTGAGATCTTCAGCTTCCTCCGTGTATATACACATCTTGAAGTCAGAGATAACCCAGGATCTCATTCAGGTCCTGACATGCTCTCATCAGCTGTTCTCACCTGATACCTCGGGTTTGAACATAATTCCACTGTTAACCTGGGCTACTGGAGGCTGCCCAAGGTTACAGGCAAAAGCCCAGGAGCAGCTTTTAGTCATATTGATAACCTGCACTCTTTGCCATGTGACTGGAAAATAACAGAGGTGCTGTCGGTTCTCAAATGTCTTCCCTCATCTGCTTCTCTGGCACGTGCATATTTGGTGTCTGCCTTCTGTTCTGCACTGGAATCATTCAATGCCTATCTGTGTTAATCAAGCATACTCATACCTCGATCACATTTCTCGCCACCACCCCCCTGTGGCTACGGATAGCCCGTTGGCTATGAATGCTCTGGCAGAAGACACACCATCACAGTCAGACGTAGAGGAATGGCTTTTTGTCCTAACTACATGGTTCTATGCGCCATCTAGGTCCTAGGGTGTACAACACAGATCTTTGAGGTTGCTCTTCTTTGTCTGAAAGCAACTTTACAGCTTGGATCAGATGTGTGGGAGGAATGTAAATTTCAGTGATGTTCCTTTAGTTATAATTTTATCTGCTAAGTGGCAAGTCACCAGCTGCAGTGTGTTATCACTTTTTCAACTTCATTCACAGAGCAGCCTGACCACATGGTCTGCAATGTGGGATTTGGAGCAGGAAAGAAGTCACAGCACAGCTCCATAAACGTGAGAAAGCACTGCTGAGCATGCAATAGAAGCTTGTGTATGGTGTCTGATTTGAGAGACTTGCTGTCACATTTTTAAGGCCAGCCCTGTGGTATACAGCTATACTATGAGTATGGAAGCACTGTGGGAAGAGAAGAAGCGTATAGAATGTACTGCAGATTTGTGGCACTAAAGCAATTTATTCTGCCATCATTATTGCAAAGAAAGTAGGTGCCTGAATCTGTCAAGTCTGGGTTCTTCCTAACCTGCAGGTCACTATACCTACTGCTGCTTTAATGATGTCTAAAGTACATCAAGGATAACTGTATCATCCTGGATATAGGATATTCTCTGAGAAAGAGAGATTCTAATCTACATTCAATATAGATACAGAGGAAGGATCTGAATCCCAACATAGTCATTCTCTCCATATCTTTTATCAGGAGGCAATCTCCCCAACACTCCCTTTTCAAGCCTTATATAAAAGACAACAGTAGAATTTGCAGTGGGATGCAGATAGTTTATCTTGCCTTCTTACACATTATCACATGTAATTTATCTGATTACTCATAATTTCTAAACATGCAAACAATCCCTGTAGGTGATTAGTCCACTTCCAAGTTTACAAAAACATCTACCACTTGTGTAGCAACCTCATAGCCCCCAACAGGTGGCATCCCAAATATTTAAAAGTACTTCTGGGAAAATAAGATGATTTGCTCCATATGTGTTAGAGTCAGGGAGCTGAAGAGAGAGAGTGTTTCTGCACTGGAGTCAGAGCAGAGGGCTGCAGGCTCTGCTAGGTCCAGCCCTGCTGCCCTCCCAGCGGCTCCAGGAGCAGGAATCGCACCCATGCTGCACTGCCACAGCTCACAGCCCCGCAGCTTAGCAGGAGCCCACAGCAATGCACTGTTTTGGCTGATCTGTGCACACAGGATCTCTTCTGTCTTCTCTTTCTACAGTATAATTTGACTATACAAAAGCATCTTAAAAAATGTAAAAAGAACAAAAAAAAGCAGTGGGGCTGGAGGGAATATGCTAACTGCTGATACTGCAAAAAGGCCCTCTGAAATACCAGCGGAATTTGGGAACTTAGCAGCAATCCATTCCCCTGACTTATGATAAAGCAAAATCTTAAATCGCTTCAATTTTACTGCCACTAATGCAGCCTTCACATTGTGTTTAACAAATAAACTAATATGTGTACATAAAGAAGAAAGCTATTTTCTCCTAAATAAGTAGATTTTGGTTTCCAAGTTAATAGGTAATTGTAAATAGCAGCTGCCTAGATTATATCGTTTATAGAATGAATAGAGCCATCAGCATAGTGAAACTCAGGGGAGAAAGAATATTTTCAACTGTGTACTGCCTTGGAGTTCTTGCAAAAAAAAAAATCCTTTTGCAGCATGTAACTACAAAGCAGCTATTTAACAAAAAAAAAGTATAATTTTCTACAGCTGAAGGAAAAAGGGAGAAAAATAACAGCTACAATAATGGGATGTGACGTATTATAATTCCAGGAAGAATCAATCTCTCAAAGAAGGAGGAAATGGATGTGTTAGAAAAGGTCTCAATTCCACAGAAAAAATAAAGATGCCTTTGGAAATACCTAGACCATTACATTTTCTTAAAAATACTTTTCCGTGTTCTGAGTTTTATGTGTTTTGAGGAGATACATTCACTGTTCACAACATTCTAATCTTCAACAAAAGCTTGCATTTATTGATTAAGACCACAGGTCTTATTTCTCATTCATTTGTCAGAGACAGGTATTGACGTAGTTACATTAGTGAAAACCTCAAGGAGAAGCCACCATCTATATTTGCGGAGCTTACACTCACCCAAAGCTGAGGTCAGTTCTATTGGTACAAATTCAAATCATGCCTCTCTACACTTGAATTTGTCCTGATATAGCTGCCTTTTGATGGGTCATTGTTCCTTAAACTGGGACAAAGTCACAATGTATATGTCCTAGTTTACTGGAGGAATATGTTTATCACTGGAGAGAAGAGTAAATGGGTTATAATACCCGTACTACAAAACAGCTATTAAATACTACTGTTTTTTTTTCTTTTTTTTCTTTCTGTCTATATCTATTTGCCAACAAATAAATGCAGGTAAAATAATTTCAGAAGATTTATCCTTAATCAGCAACAGAAACTCCTGCATTGCTTTGTAGATAATCAATTCTGAGGTTACATAAAATTAAGTTCAGCTTCAGTAGCAGTAGAACAGCTATTCCCGACTTGCACTGCTGTAAATCAGAGAACAAGCAGTTCCAAGATTTTGCCAATTCAAAGGTTTTGCTGGTTTTAAACTATTGATTTGGTCTTTGTTGGCACTATAATTATTGGGAAGAAGAGCAAATACTTTGAAAAGATGTCAGCAATCATGTAGTACAGAAATGGAAAAGACTGCTTTCCACAATAGCCCTTTTCTTGAGTAGAACTTTTTAGAACCATTTCAGAGGACTTTCTTACTAACCACCCATGCCATTTGTATAAACATATTTTTGCTGTATAGGTCCATAGTATTCCTGTGGTAAACAGATGTGTCTTCCGTGAAGTCACCATTCAGACCATTAGTGAGAATTCAGCATTTCTATATCAGTGATTGAAATTGTTTCAAAAATTCAGTTTGATCTCTGTGGGATTATAAACTCATGTATTCAGACCTTTATTTCATATTGTTGCTGAAATGTATTTATGTCATTTTTAGGTATCTCCTAGATACGAAGAAAATATTTGTGGAAGATATTTCATCCAGTTTATACCCCCGCCATTCAGAGTGATTATGCTACTTATCTTAGTACTCAAATATTTTCTCATTGACCTTAATAACTAAAAACACTTAGGCTAGGATAGAAGGTATATTTGTCTCTAATGAAGACACTACTGCATTAGCTGTGCATGACATGTAGATTTACTGGATATGTTAATAACTCATACCTTAGCTGATGGAAAATTTGGAGTATTACAGTATAAAAGAGGCTTGCACACAACACTTACAGAAAAGGAAAAATAAACTAATCTCCAAGCTGCTATGTGTCCTCATTATACTTGTTCAAATAATAATATTTATCGTCTGAACATTTTTCTCTCTAAAAGGAAAAAACTGTAATTAACTTACACGAAGTAAAATGTCTTTAAATTAATGAAATGAAAGGATAAATTAATTTGAAGGGAAAAAATCAATCAAGAACAGACTTTATTAAATACAGTAGAACCATTATTATTCATTTCACTGAAATTAATAAAATTAGAAATGGCTAGCAAGCAAGATGGAAAAAAATCTCTTCTCTCTACACAATGGAAGAGTTGTTCCACGATACTCTCTGCAAAACATGGCTTTATACATTTTATTCCAAATAGCCTTCTGACATCAACTGTATTAAAGATTTCAGTTTCAAAATTGAATGCTAGTAGTTCTTCAGACAAGAGATTCACATTCCGACCTGAGTTTTATCTCAAGAAAATGATTCCATATAAGATTCAAATAAAATATGTACAGCTCTCATTAACAGCCCTGCACAAAGTGTTCTGCTTTATAGACTGCTCTGTGATAGCCAATCCCCTTGAGTAAATGCTTTCTAATTTAGGGAAGGTAGGGGCAAGCAGAAACTGAGTTCTGTGATAATATTCAATCTTCACTTCCAAACATAACGTCGCTGGAATAAATGTGTGTGAAGTGACCCAGATAGCTCTGCTACCATAAAGATAGTGGTGAGAAATTTAGCCATCACGGGAAACAAAAGAAAGATACAACCCACAGGTCTACGGTGCCACCTAAAGACAACATCACAGGACTGTTTTTGACTGAAAGAGAGCACTAGGCACTTTCCGGAGCGTAGTTTACCTCGCTGGCTATGACTTCACATGTAAGACATGGACAGTTTGAACATACTGAGTCCTGCAAGGAGGGGGACATCAGGGCTTCGTGGTGGCACTGCTCCCCCTAGAATGGAAACAGGGGTACAACCAGTTGCCCTTGAGTATTAACCACATATTTCATGCATCACTGTCTGTCGAATTGAGGCAGGTCCTCTGCTTATGGTGTAGTGGGTATACTGTAATTTGAATATACTTTTTGTGGTTCATTTGTTGGTATGCATTAGTTTGTATTTGCTTTCCTTTTTGGTCTGTAAACACTGTCTTCAGCAGATGGTACTCTAGAAAGCACATTAAAAAACAGTAGGGATAGAAGTAGGAAATATTTCCTTATATTATGCCTTATATAACATTCAGACCATCATTTGTCCAGATCTCCATCTCAGAAGATTTTATAGCTGTCAAGGCTGACTCGATGAATAACATTTCCTGCCTACGATGAAGGGAGTCCCTTCTATCTCCCCCTCTATTCTGCTCACACTCTCCACAGAGGTTTAGCAGACTAGTAGATCAAGCTGGAAGTGAAAATAACATAAAAATAGCCTATAGTAAAGGCAGCCAATGTTAACCGGATCCCACAAGTTCTCAAAGCCTTGCCCTGGCCCCACTGTAAGCAACGGTATTGATTTCTTTTACAGTCAGAAAAAACTATAGAAGCACAGCCAGCTATGTCCAGTTTCACCAGTTATAAAACATGATCTAAATTATCTTTCAAAATATACACATAAAATACTTTGTCTAATTATAGCAAATCATAAATACTTCTAACTATAGTAACTTACATGAACTATTTGGTGAATCTACGCTTTCCTAAAACCTACGCACAGGGAATAGTGTGGTAGTATTTAAAATCCTACTATGGCTATGAGATAAATAAATTATGAGGTTTAACTGAATTCTGCCATATTTTTTCCTGAATAAAGGAATTATTAACCACATTGTGCTATTAGATTTTTGCATAGCCTGACCTGCACAGTATATTTCACATCACAGTGGCGCGACTGACAAGAAAAGCAGGAATAGAATATTGTGCAGTATTGTTAGACTACCACAGCTGTTGAAACTTTGACTTGTTAACTTCCTGACAGGTTTTCAGACATGTTGAGATTGTCATAATCTTGATAACTATGAGACAAGTTTTCTCTCATTCATATTATTCTGCTTTCAGAAAAGAACAGATTTTTTTTTTAAAGTAAAGTAAGTAAAAAAATTTTCTGAAATGTGGAGCATATCAAAGCAAGTTTAGATACTTGAAGAAGTCACGAACTTTGAAACCACTGCGGATATTCATGGTGAAAAAGTACTTACTGATAAACCACCTATAATCCTTCATAGTATAAAGCTTCAAAGCAGTGTAAATTCTTCATGCAGAATACGCATATATCAAATTTTTGTGTGACCTAGGGCCAAATCTTCAGCCAGTCCAACTCACAGTAGATTCATTATCTTCAGTGAAATGCTGTTGAGCCACCCTTACAGAACTGACCCATAATCTTTTAATACACCTTAGCTGATAAGTGCTGATTCTGCTTTCTGTAACTATTTTCATGGTATTATTCCATCTACTTTTCTAGAACTCATTTGCTCAAATGTGAGAGAGATCCAAATCTCAGCCTTAATGCAGCCTAAGCACTTAAGCCACCTTACAGTAGATACCATGTAGCAGGCGTAGGATACACCAAAGAGTACAGACTTCAAAGCAAAGGGGCAAAAAAGCCCAACCAAACAAAACAATGATAGCTGCACAAAGCTGCAGCTGCATGCTCACTGCTGTACCTGGTAAAGGCCAATCCAGCAGCACCACACATTTATTCCAGCAGACTTGAATCTGCTTGTAAACTCACAGTTACCGTTACATTCTCAAACACAGCTGCCTGTGCCAGCTGTGAAAAAAATCCCTAGTGCGTGTGTCCACATGGGCAACCTTGTCCCACTGTAGTACAATCCATATACAGCTCAGACCTCATTTATCAAAGAAAATGAAGAATTTCATGAACCTATATTCCTCATCCAAGATCTCCCTCCATCACCTGCATGACATAAGAGCCCTAAGGATACGAGAAAAATTCCTCATACTGTTCTTAAAACTGATTCTTGATCACAATACCTATATTGGAAAGTGTAGACTTAATATGTGCCCATGAGAAAAGGAAGTAGAGCCGTAAAAAACCTCACATTTCAAAGGCACTAGATGTTCTCAGAGGCAAACTTGCTTTCTTGGCAACATTCACAGTGTGCGTAGAGCCAATTACAAGTACTCTCAGCTTTATCAAGTCAATGGTTGGACCAGCTGCTCCATGGAAATGGAGGCACTCAGGAGTCATCTAAGTAAAGAGAAAAAAAAGTGGGAAAGAATCTTCTAAAGAAAGAAATTTGTTTTAACCTCCCTGGAACTCAAAAATAGCTAGAGAAGTTTGATCAAAGTATTCCAAGAGACCCAACAACAAACAAAAAGCCAGAAAAAACCCTCTAGGCCAGAATACATTTCGTGCTCACTAAAAGTATGTGAAAACCAGAATATTAAATAAAAGTGTTTTGAAACCTGAATTCTAACAGTCTATGCAAAAATGTCTTAAAATACTAGACCAAGGAACAGTTGTAAAAAAAGTCTTTAATCTACAAGCTCTAAATTAGTATTTTATGTAAACAAAACAATAATGATGAATGCTGTTCTGAGTTCACTTCTTCCGTTTATGGTATCAATTACATATGTCCTCGGTTTATTTGTGGAAAGAAAAGCTCCTTTTCTTCTCTTTTTGACACTGTTGAGACAGTAAAATTCATAAAAAATAATCTGTCTTCCTAAATGCTTCATACATCAACCCCAAAATAGACTGCATTGCAGAAAACAAATCTGCAGAAAAAAATGTACATCCGCTAAGTGTCTGTTATGCTAAGGAGTCAATGTGCAGTGTTTTTATGTCTTGGAAATGCATAAACTGTCAGAAAATCTGTGCAAAATGCTTTGAGAAATCTCGAGACGTAGCTGCTGTAGGTAGCACGCAAACTCCTCATTGCAGGAGGCAGCTCTTGGAGATACAGAAATGGTACTGTTTTTTCCTTTTAACTGCACATCATCAATATAATCTCTTGCCTCTACCTTTTTGAGTTGTTCACCAACAATAGGCTGTGACAGAAGTTGTCAACTGTAAGTTGCACACAAACAGAACAGGAAAAGCAGTAGCATGCTTTTTGCTGCTCACTGAATAACAGGCCATTTAAAAGTTACCAAATATTTAACTCAACATTTAAAGTACAGGAGATCATGTAATCCACAGTGCCTAGGCCTAGGAACTTTGTCCCTATTAGATACCAGACTCCTCAGTAACTCTAAACTTTATCTGTCAGTGCAGTGTAGCACATAAAGTGGTGCTCAGTGATCTCAGAGGTGTGAAATTGTTCTTATTACCCATCATACAGGAATCCTTTGTCAATTAGTTCTTCTAATACCATTTATGGCAAATTGGTAAGGTGCAAATACTTATGGAACTGCAGGGTCTTATACAGCAAACTGACTGGTGCAGATGAAGATATACATGCCAGTGATTGTTAATCCATTCTGTAACAGAGTATGTTTTTACTTATTTTATACATTTCATACACAAAGTATTTTATATCTTGTGTGCATTTCCAAAAAGTGAGAGCAATGTGATTTTTTTTCTACCAGCTGACTAATTCATAATATAGAAGATGCTTCATTTCTCTGTTCACAGTTAACTTGTAGTTGAGGAGACTAAGTTAACTTGAGATTTAAGAGAGGAAATAGAAGAATTTTTCATCAATACGTAGCATAACACTGGTTATACTTCTGCTGTTCTGAGGACCTCAAAAACACTTAACAGGAATGGAAAAGAAAATATTTGCATGTTTTCTTACTGCTTTTTTTTCTGCCTATCTGTTGGAGGTATTGTCAAAGGAGTACAGAGAAAGGACCCTGAACACAGACACCTCTACCAATATCCTTGTTTTCACTTGCTAGAAATAGTTGGGATGAAGGAGCAATGACCAAGCGAACGACCTTGAGTCAGAGTTGCACAGTTGCACCTGCAGGAACTAATGAGGTATTGCAAAAGACCATCAAGGCAGCACCAGAACCTTCTGAATTAAGTTGAAAACTGTGAAGGAAGAGTACAAAAATGGAAAGCAATCTCACAATTAAAGATAAATTTAAGACGCCACCACCCAGTTACATGAGTAACTATAGGATGCAAAGTAAGTACTGGTTACCAAGGGATAGAGAGTAGCAAGGCTAACCATACAACACTTTGCAAGGAAAGGCCAAAAGAGAGTATGGATGTTACATAACAGAGAAGCAGAGGAAATCAGGGATCACATAGAGAANCACTCAGAGCAGGGCTCAGGACTGGGTATGCTTTTTGAGATGGCTACTAGACCTACATTTTTATAGTATTTTAGACAGAGATCATAATTTAATAGGAACAATCTAATAAGTTTCAATTTTATGACAATTAGTCAATGTCACAAAATGTAGTTTTAAGACCACACAGCTACTATGCCCAGAACTAGCGGCAAAGAGATTAAATGCACGTGTAACACATTTTCAAAACACAGGCCAAAGTAAAGCCTCTTCCTTCAGGAAGCATTTACACCCTTACTGCAAACCAGCAGTTCTGTGACTGAGACTCCGCCCCCTCTGCAGGGAGGTGCCATCTGTGCCTCCCTCAGAATAGCGTGTCGTTTTGTGCAGGAATGAAAGGGCAAAGGAAAGGTGTGTGTCTGTCACTAACACCATTCTACTGCTGGCAGAGTACTTCAAAAACCAGGATCATTTTATAAACAATACTCGTGTGTTCTTTTTCTCACAAAGGTCTTTAAATGGGCAGAAGGCTAGAGCCCTGACTTCCACAGGGCTGGGATGCAAGGTTCAAGCAGTGGATGGCAATAAACTTTAAAAAACCACTGACCTTCAATGAAATTAAAATTCAGGGTCTAAACATGGAGAAAAAGAGAAACAGTGGGTCATTTTATAAGTAATATTTAATGGAACATTTTCCACTACTCAAT
>VZTO01023412.1:35467-50488 GCA_013400615.1 Syrrhaptes paradoxus | reverse complement strand
AGAGAAAACTGAGGGTAGATCTTCCCGAGGAGTCGAGTGGCATTAGCCCTCCTGCTCGCTAAATCACAGAAGGCAGCACACGGGGAGGAAAAAAGGGTCACGGACGCACCGGCAGGACGCTGGGGCCAGCGCTGCTCTTGCAGAGGCGGCTGCTGCAGCGTTACCCAGCGCCGGGCAGCACCCACGGCACGGGAGCCAGGAGGCAGCCGGGCAGGTTTGTGGTCAGGATGTGCTCCACGCCGCAGAGGTGTCGGGGGCACTGCGGGGCTCCAACTGTCCCGGCCAACCCCCCCCCNCCCCTGGAGGGACGGATCTATGGACCCTGGACCTATGCTGTGGGTCACTCGGGTGCTGTCTTCAGCTGCATCTTCTAGACAGATCCTGGACCTGTGTCATGGGTTTGTTTCTAGGGATGGGACCCCCAGAATGGACCCCAGACCTGGTTCACGGCTCGCTGGAGCTGCTGCTGAACCCCACGCCCAGCCCATGGCTCTGCTCACCGTGCTCAGACCCCGTGGCACTGTCCCCCGACCCCGTGGCACTGTCCCCGTCGATGATGATGCCGTTCCTGGTCTTTGCTGCCATGTAAGTGTCACACTGGGCGACTCAAGCGAGACGTGGGCGATACCGAACCATGCTCTCAGCGTCTGACGGGGATGCAGCAAGCTCCGCAGCCTCACCAACCGAAGGTACGTCCCGTCTGCTCGTGGCCGTCACTCCCCTCCCTGGGCTCACTAATTCTTGCCCATCTAAGAGCAAGCCCAGAACGGATTCTCACGCAGAACTGGCAGGAAAACCCTGGTGTTGGGAGAGCAATCAAACCCCACAGCAAACCTTAGAACTAGTGCACCCCCCCACACCAACAGCCCAGATCCCACCACAGGGATCTTTAAGGGGTTATGCGTTAAATTAATAATGAGGATATTCCACCGCTTGCGAATATTTCACCTGTTAATAAATTTCCTATTTAACCGCTCAATTAATTCCTACCGTGGTTGATTCCTGTGCCAACAAAATCATCAGAGCCCTGAGCAAAAGCTTTCAAAGCCTTACGTTAGAGAAATTAAACTGGGATAGGAGGTTGGACAGAGAGAATCATGATGCTCAGGATCAGGGGTATCTACTCCAAAGTACCCAAAGTAAAGCCAGGAAAAATACAAATGAGTGACCCAAGCCCCCAGCTTTAGTCTTTGCTGCTGACCTGCCTCGCCAGGTTAGCCAGCCTGCCACCGAGACGTCAGGAACGATCGTTACCAGGGGGGGACAAGAGGGAAGGGATGGACTGTGCCCTCGGTCATGTTGTATTTTCTCTTTTTCACCCTCTGGACAGCTGGTCTCCTCCGAAAGAGCAGAGACGCGGCTGTGACTCCAAGCTCCGCTATCCCCCCGAATTTGGACAGCAGAAGGACGTCACCGTGTCTTCGCTCTGTGTTAAGTTCTTGGATGAGAACTGAGGCTGCAGGGGACATGCAGAGGGTCAGCTGTCCCCTGCCCTGTGCCCGGGGCTCTCTGACCTCGCAGAGCGGGTGTGAGGCTGTGCAGAGACCCCCTCTCTGGGTGTTGTGGGTTTAATTCTTGCAGATACGCTGGAGGAGGGGAGCTCGGGGATGCTGCCAAAGTCAACCAAGACCCGACGCTTGCTCTGCGGGGACAAAGCCAAAGCAAATCCACTTGGACCCGACCTGCAAATCCGCTGATTCCTGAGCATGGGGGACTAGAGCGGGGATTTGGGATGGTGGAGACATCCCGACCGACTGCCAAGAAGCAAGATGGCAAAACACTCCTGGGCTTGGCTAGAAACTCGTTGAGAGCGAGAGGTCTGAGGAGTATCTGCAGAAACAAATTAATAAATCACAGCCCCGAGGCGCAGACAAATTAATTAGGGTGTCAGAAAAGGACGGAATGAGAACCAAAACGAAAACAAGGGAAACAAATGTTCCTCCCAGACAGCAGAAAGCGTCCTGGCACTGGGAGTCCCCTGGGACCTGGCCAGAGCACGGCGGGAGGCTTGGAGCTGATGTCCCCAAGCTCCGGAGCAGGCGGAACAGCGGGGGGCTGGTGTTTGCCGTTGCTGGGGGGTTTTTCAGCAGGAACACCCCCAGCATGGACCAGGTGGACGGGATGTACCGTGAGACGGGTGTGGGATGCCCTCTGCACCCCGACTAGCGCCAGGTCTGTCAAACAGCCCGAGCCAGGAGCATCCCCGCACTCCCTCAGCCTCCAGTGGGAAAAAACCTGATGACAGTAACGAAGAAATGCTGACTGGAGGAAGAAGCAGACAACCAGAAGGTACTCAGGGCAGCCAGGGCCCCGCTCCCCGAGCCCAGCACCAGCTGCGGGGAAGCCCAGTCGGCTGCTCATGCTGGCAGCAGGGTTCCTGCAAGCATCCAGGTGTCCCTGCTCCAGAGGCCGGCCACTTGAGCGGCACTGACTGCACCTTCTGCACCAACAGACCATCCTCCCGGAGCCCAGATCCATCCCTGATAACTTTACACCCTTCAGAGGCCCCGAAAATAGGAGTCCACCCACGGCGGGGCTGCTGTCATCAATGGAGGAGAAGGGGGAGGTGGGCGGCAGGGTTCGAGTCCCCTGCGTGAATCATCCCTGGAAATAGCTCATCGCTCCCCGCGAACCCGAGAGGAGCCGGCGGAGGATTCGGTGCCTTAATTAGATCCCTGGAAATACCTCCCAAGATGGAGGTGGAAGGAAAGTGCCTTTGTGTGTCACCCCGCAGCCAGCAGGGACCGTGAGAAGCGCAAAGCCGTGGTCCCCAGCCTGGCGCAGGGGGAGGAAAGCCGGGCTCCGTGCGTCCCACGCCTCCATCCATAAACCCAGCGCTCGCACCGGGCAGCGGTGAAACACGAGGCCAGAGTCCAGATCGGTCAGGAAACGAGCTGAGAATTGCTAAAGGTGTTTATCTGAAGAAGTACTTGGATCTCTCAAAGTAAGTTGTTCTAATTGATCAAAAATTTGTCAGCGTGGGCATTTAATTAGGAGGCTATTACGCCAAACCGTCAGCTGCTCCAGCTTTAGTTCCCACTTCTCCTCCTGCACTCTGCCTTCCCACCACCGGCCGGCCGAGCCACGGGCAAAGCCTGAAACACCCAGTTTGGGGGGAGATTAAACAAGGTGCCAGCCTTTGGAGGGAAAGATGGACTGACAGACAAATGCCAGGGCGGGGTTCACGACACCTTGCCCAGCCCCTGAAGCCGTGGAGGGTTTCCTGTCCGATGGGGAGAGCTCCAGTGCCGAGCTAACACACCCCAGTAACAAACAGAAAGCTGCGTCCCCTCCTGCGTGGCTTCTCTCGCGGCTGCTACTCCGGCTGAGTTCATACGGCGGCTTTCCCCCCGCTCCAGGAGCAAACTCGGGTGTCTCCCATTTTTAGGGAGCTGAAGATCTCCCAGACTTTCACACCTTGACGGATTTGCTTCATCTTAGCGAACGGGTTTCGGGAGTTACTGGGGGAACTGGGAGAAGGCGGCTGGCACGGGCAGCAGCGCTGCGGCAGCTTTGCCTTTCGGGTGAGACCTGCCCGGAGAGCGGCAGCACCGCGGAGCGCAGCCCGTAACTCTTCCGAGCAGGGTGAAGTCAGCTGGGCTTGTCACACTTCATCTTCCAAAAGGCAACCGTCTGGTGGCTGGTCCCTTGTCCATCCAGCACCTGGGTCACGGACCCGCTGACGCCTTGAGCAATAATTTTGTTTAATGGAGCAAGCTTTTTGGATCATAATTCAGGGGCAAGGCAGGCTGAGCTGTAAATCTGCCAACACTGTTGAGTCAGACTCACACTCTCCCGGCTCCATTTTATTTTATATCAAGCTCTGGAAGGACACAGAGTGGCACCGTGTCCAAACACCCCTAAGGCTTCTCGTCCCAAAGGGATCACCCCAAAGGGATTACCCACTGGTAACCGGCCACAGCGGGAGAGCCAGAAGATCTGACCCCTGCCCATCCTCTCTCTTAATTTTACAGAGACCGGGTCTTTGTGCAGCTGGGATTCTAAGAACATGGAAAGAAAACGTGCAAAATGCACAACAAAACCGTCAAGCTCTTTTTAGAGAAAAACAATGGGAACAGCAAGGATGAAACGCTTGACCCAAGTCTTACCCGTCGTGTTTCTGACGGAGAAAGGGGACACGGTGATCACCTGTGACCACAGGAGGGATGCAAATTTGGGGCAGCGCTCCACTGCAAAGTCAAAGGAACGGAACACCGAGGGAGAGCCCAACTCCTCCAGCAGGACCAGGAAGAGATCCTGGAGATCTGCAGCGGACGGGTCCTGCCAGCGAGGAGCTTTTTGCTGTTCCCTGGCACAAGGTGGAAATCGCGAAGCGCTGCCATGCTCCGAACAGCTGGAGAGATGCCCCGGACCACACGAAGCCCGGGGCATCGATACAGCTTTCTGGTGGGGACACGAGCCCTACACGTCACTTAGAGAACAAAATGACAAACTGAAACTAGAAGGGACAAACTGCAAATTTCTTCTTGCTGGTAACCAGATACGTGCTCCAAAAAGTTCCTTGACGTCAGGTAAGGAGCTCTGCTCTGCTGGGAATAGTTCTGCTGCCTGACTCCAGACTACACCAGTTCCCTACCAGTGTAAGCCAGTGAGGCTCGAGTCCCAAACTCGTCCCCAAGTGCTTCTCCCACCCTGGGCTGGTAACAGCTGTCGGCTCAGCACCGGTTACAACCTCTCTCCAGCTCCGCAGCCTTGCCAGCTGGCTCCTGTGTGGAGGTCAAATGATTTATTCCCAGTTTTCAGATGGGGAAAACCTAGGCACAGGGACACAGCCTGTGAGCTCGCAGCAAACAAACAGCGAGGGAAGGGCAGGGGCTTCTGCAGAGGCTTCGTCTGCAGCCCACCAGCCCAGACAGGAGGAGGGTGCTTTCCACCTGCCCCGATCTGCAGAACAAGGAGCATCTGTGCGTCCGCGGCATTTGCGCCGTCGTTCAGCCACCTCCCGGGACCCGCCGCCTCCCTTGGATTTTCCATTTCCCTTGTTCAGAGTTCCAGCGAGACTATAGATACGTATCTCCCTCATTATTTCCTGGAAGCAGGAGAGGAAAGCTCGTGAAGTCAGCCCTATTTCTCCGCTTCCACACGAGGACGGTTCAGTAATTCCAGATCCCGAGCGAGATAACCGGCGCACGTTTATATTTTAAACAACCCGCAGGCTCCCCGCTCCTGTTTGGAGCATCCCCCTCGAAGCACAGGCAATCTCCAGCAGATCTCTCCCACAAGCTAATTGTTCTTAATGAGCACGTTTAGGTATTGTGAGGTTTTATCATCGCCGTGGCGTGTGATAACGCAGCATCTCCACGGGCCAACTCCCACATTAATAAGTTAAATAAATAAATGTGGAACCACAGAAGCAGAATTTAATAAAAGAGGAGACAAGACTTGGATTAACTGAGCATAAGCCTGAAACCTCTCGAGAGCCGGCAGCCAGCAAAGAGGAGGTGAAAGGCCAGCCACAGGAAACTTCATGTAGGAAAACAGATTATCTTTCCTAAAAGCAAACATTTTGAAGTTTATATAAAAATATTGGTCAGTGAAACCAGAATTCCTGCCTCTGTTTCGCTCACCTGCTGTTTGCTTACGTTCGACTAGCCTGAACGGCCCAGGGGATTGGTTTAAACTGTTTGTCCAACAACTTTGAAAATGATTTTGCATAACAGAGAGAGAAGGAAGAATTCAAACACAGTGCTGCAGAATTAGAAAAAATAGCTGCTGATGACATATCCCCCAGGAAGAACATCAGTTAAATATACACAGCGTTGAGTAACCCAACATAGTGCACAGCACAAGTACTTCTCACCAAAGAGAAAAACCGAAGCCAGCCAAGGCTCCAGGCACTGAGCTCTGGAGTGTTCCAGGTGACCGGCGGGAGGACGCGCTCAGCACCATGCTGGGCACACACGCTTCGCACGCGTGCCTCGGTCACCCGCAGGTAAAACCGCCGAGGTCACGTCCTTGCGCGGTAAGAAAACCAGCTCGGACGGAGCCGCGTTAAACTTTACACAGCGGCAACCAGTACAACAGGTCTGGCGTGACTCCGGCAGTGTGACCGCTCACGGGGACACCAGCACGTCACCCAGCGAGGCGCCCAGAGGCGTCCAGCTGCATCAATAGCGGCAGGACCCAGGCCCGCGAACGGCTCCTTACTTGTGCGAGATGATGGTGGGGGGCAGCTGCTTGTGGTCCCCGGCCAGGACGCACTTGCCAGCCCTCAGCAGCGGGATCCAGCAGCTGGCCTCCAGCGCCTGCGCGCACTCGTCGATCACCACCAGGTCGAAGTGGCTCTCGGGCAGCAGCTTCAGCGGGCCGTCGGCGGAGGCACCTAACCAAAGGGACGGTGCACAGCTCAGCCAGGGAGCGGAGAGAGCAGCAACCCGTTCTTCAAACAAACCGCCCACACTGTAACCGCGACTGAGGAAAGCTGCTAAAATAATATTTCTTTGCAGAGATTCAGCAATCCAGCTCTGCCGTCCCTGCCAAGCACACACACTGACATGGATGTGTCAGGGTTGTTTTTGCCAATTCCTGTTTGTCCCTTTCTGCCCTGGCATCTGGGTCCAGAAGCTCCCCAGCATCGGTGGAAGCAGCAGTGGAACAACGTGTCCGGACACCCCACCCAGAGCAGCAGCAGAGCAAAAACACCCACCTGCCTCCTGCCCCCAAAGGCAAACTCCACGCCTCGCCCCCCAAAACTGGAAGGATGAGACTTGAGACTCGCCTTGCTGGGTACACCGAGGACACCCCGGGAGGGAGGGATCCCCCGACTCCTCTGCCTGCTGGCCCCGGCTGTGCCACCCTGTCCTTCCCCACGGCAGCAGCGGAAGGGAAAGCGCAGGAGGCTGTCAGCAGACAGACACAGGGTGATTTTCTACACCAGCTATCCCTTTGCAATATCGACCAAATAACCCCACGCAGGTCCTGCTACAATCCAGACACGAACCGACTTCGAGCCGCACGCTGATCAGCACCGTGGATTTCAGAGGCATCAAAAATATCCCTGTAATGCCCGAACAAAAGGGATGCAAAGGACGAGGGGAGGATTGAGGAGGCAGCACGCCAGCCAAGCAGATTTTTGTTCACAGTGTTCACAGAGATGTTTTTCAGAAGCTCGGTGCTCCTGCAGCGTGGCTCCGAATGCAGCGCTGCCCGGGGTGGTTTTGCTTTGCTGCTGTAAATCCTGCTGCTTCTGCAGCTCTGCAGAGGGTCGGCTGTCACCGTTTGCAGACACTCTGCTCTCTTCTACAAGGAATTTTTCCAGCCTAGATGAACCCACTGCGGTAACAAGGGGCATACACTCTGAATTTGACTTTTTTAAATTTTGCCACGCTGAAGGTGGAAGGAAAAGAAACAAGCAGAGAGGCTGCCTCTGTCTAACGGAGACGTGGCACGCAGCGGTGCAGATGGTTTGCTTCCCCTACAGCCTGGCAGCTCCCATTAACTAAAGGTCACTGGTGTCCCCGCGCGTTGCCATGATAAAATCCTGCCTCTGCCGAGCCTAGCAACGGAGCACTGGGGCTGGCATAAATAGTTCCCATCGAGCTGGGTGGTTTCAGACAAACACCAAGATTGCTCAGCTGGGGAAACACAAACCCCAAGCCCCTGCTTGTCCGCCTCTCGCTGCAGCAGCCGCACAGACCCACCGCTGGCCAGCGAGCCCCGGAGTCCCCGGAGAAACCACATCTGACCGACCCAGCGGCCAGCACAAAATACCGGCTTCACTGGGAAAAGAAACCTCCTCCTGTTTTTTCAGGCAAAGCTAAAAGAAGTGAGAGGCCAGTTCCCAGAAATTAATGCACTGGAAGGATTTATCTTTCCTTTAACCTTCACACCAGTCACTTGTGAATTCCCCAGGAGGTTCCTTTTTATGACCTAAAATTACTGATGTTTCCCTTCCGTAAATCACCCCTGGGCAACCAAATCTGAAGATGACGAGTGTGCCCCGGAGGATTACACCTCCGATCCGGAAAATCACTTTAGCACGTGTCAGACTCCGAGCACTCGTGTTCCCCTTCGATCGCGGGGGAACCTGCCGTGCGCCCGCGCTGCCCTAACACCTGGAACCGCTCCCCAAACCCCCCCACCAGTGACACCGGGGGGACCTACCGAACCAGCCACGCTCCCGCAGCCCCAGCGCAGGCTACGGAAACACGGGCTGTACCCCATCAGCCACGGAAATCACCCCGGCAGGAAAGCAACCCCGCGTGGCTGCGAGATCGATAAGCGACCGCACGCCTCCGGCAGCAGCTCACGGAGAGCTCAGCTCCTCCTCTGAACGCACAAAGACGGGCCAGGCGGCTCACACCAATATTCCAGACCTGTATTCTCTGCTAAACAGCAGCATCGCGTGGCAGACGGCAGGCAGGGAGAATCCCCCCGGGGAGGGCTTTGAGAGCAGGCAGCAAACTCAACCAAACGCCCAGGAGCCTGCAGCTGGAAGAACAAGTCTCCCTCCGGTCCCGGCAGGATGCTGTGCTGCACGGCACGCGCTCGACGTGAGTCCCGGCGAGGGAGGTACGGCACGGCGGAGGAAAGGGGCTCTCGCACCTGTGTTCGTAGCGAGGATCACGCTGGCGTGAGTGAGGGCTGCAGCCATGGCAGCTTCTTCCCGTTCCTTCAGCTCCTTCCTCAGGGCCTTGATCTCACTGAGAAAGTGGCTCCGCTCTCCCTTGTCTTGAGCCTTTTTGGTTTTTGCCTAAAAAAAAATAGAAAAATCAAGATAGAGCAAACTGTTTCTAGTCCTGGGGATACGCTCAGCTTCTCGGAAAACCAACGAACCCAGACCCAGCACAGCTGCTGTGTGTCCACCGTGAAACCTCCGCTCGCTGTAACCAGCCAGGAAACCTCGGCGTCTCTTCCCTCTCCCTGCGAGAAAGCCCCTTCCTCAACCCGTGCTGCTGGAAGCACACAGAGTGCTTCTGCCTGTGCGAAAGAGGAGCTGTGTCGGGGCAGCCCCGGGCTCCGAGGGAACATCGCTGCCCCTGGGACCATCGGGGAGCATCAGGAGGACCACCACCACTCAGCGATTTCCCAGTCCCGGCTTAAACTCCTCTGCCTGCACATCCTGACAGCCTTGAATTGAGTGTAAAGTGCTGAAGAGTGACTCCCTGCCCTCGAATCCTCCATGCAGCCCCTCCTGCTCTGCCCCACACCTTCCCAACGCCCCGGAGATCAGCTGCGAGCTCAGACCCTTCAGCCCATCCGCCGGCCGAGTCCGGGCACTTGTCTGGGCACCTGGGCACGAAGCAGGGAGGGATGTACAGCGGTGATGGGGCGTGATGGGAAGAAGGGTTTTGTGCCTTTGCTGGGTGGGGAACCAGGATTCCCGTCTCATTCTGCTCCGTGGCTCAGGGGAAGCAGTGCCCCTGAAGCAGGAGCTCTCCCCAGGCTGACCGCGCCGTGTCCAGCCAAAGCGGCGGNCTTTGCTGGGTGGGGAACCAGGATTCCCATCTCATTCTGCTCTGTGGCTTGGGGGAAGCAGGACCCTCTGGCTCCAAGTGCCCTTGAAGCAGCTCTCCCAGGTGGACCGTGCCGTGTCCAGCCAAAGTGGCGTCTTTGTGCTTTAAAAAGGTGTCTCTGAACGGCTGTAAATGATTCAGGGCAATTTCTAGACAGGCTCGTGGCTTTTTTTAGCAATGCCTATTAAATACATCCAACACATCAAATCATCACCACTGGTTGCTGGTGCCTCTCCGGCTGCAGACCCGCAGCTACGAGACAACGGCTCCTTCCCTGCAAGTCACCTTGAGAGAGCTGAGAAAGCTACCCACAGGCTCTGATGGGAATTATTTCCTTGGAGGTAAGGCTGACGACCTGAGAAAGCTGACAAAGGGGCAGGCAGAAGCTTTCATAAGCAGCCAAACCAACAGGACCCAATGGTTCCTACAGTCCCCCTGCGTAGGGACGGATTCTCCAGCGTCACATCGCAGCCTCGAGGGTCTGCTCCTCTGCTCCGCCACCGGTTTTGGTTCAACCTGCGGGTGTTTAATACCTGCGAGAGCTCTGCCCGTCTGCCAAGCGCAGCCAGCACCGGCTGAGGGGCTCAGGAGGAGGGATCACAGACAGACACACGGACAACACGGTCCCAGAGCCACCTTGTCCTTCGCTGGCTCTAAAGGGACGGGGCGGGCGCCAGTCCCAGTGGTCACCGCGCTGGGGGGACAGAGCAGAGCAGCACCCGCTGTCTAGGACACAGGAAGGTTAGGCAGTGGTGTCAGCAGGGCCAACGACAGACCCAGCTGGTACATTAACAACAGGAACTGTTCCCTGCTGCTGGTGGTGACACAAATCCAAACATCCGCCAGACTCCCAGCTCTGGAAGCAGGGAGCCCAGAGGGACCAGAGTCTGTCAGCCCCAAATGTCGCTTGACAGGGTGAGCCTGGGTCCCACCCACGCCTCGTTAGGGCTCTGCGGGTGCCAGCAGGCTCCAATTGTCCCGACCTGCCTCGTTCAGCCCCCACCCACCCACTCATTGGTCTGGGAGCTGCATTTAAGGCCAGACCTTGCTTTTTCCAGCCTCCTCCAGGGTCTGGTTTCTGTCCTGGGCTGCCTGCAGACCTGGATCCTGGCTGACCCTGCTCAGCATCACCGGACCTGTGCTCCCATCCTGGCTCAGGTACCATGGGGCTGTGCCCCCCTCCATGCAAAGAGCCTCTGGAAGCTGAGGTCCTGGGAAGCTTGAAGCCTGACCAGGTGAGGGAAGGGGACAAAAACGGGCAGAAAGTGTGCAAAGAGAGGGTTTTGTTTATATTACCGGTTCTGCTGGGGGTAGTGGTGAAGGAAAGGAGTGAGAAGAGTCAAAATCTGGAGCAGACAAAGGGAGGAATTATTCCAGGGGCAAGCAGGGGATGTTGCAGGGGAGCAACTGGGGCAGGATGAGGGAGGGACGGGCCAGGACCCCAGAGGTGAGCTCTCTGCAGCCCTGAGAAAGAAAGAAAGAGAAGCCAGGGAGTCAGATGCATCGTCTGTGAAAGACCCGATGGTGGGCAGCTCACAGCACTGCTCTGCACAGCAGCGGTGTGTTAGCTCTTGGGTTTCTGTTTGGTATTTGGGGGCAGAACAAGCCCTGGAGGCCAGTCCCTGCCCCATCACCACGTACCCTGTGCTCCAGGGAGGAAGCAGATGGAGACCTTGATGATGAAGGCTCTGCTTTCTCCCTCCTTTCCCTTCTACTATGGAAAATCAGCAGTGGAAAAAAAACCTCCTCTTGTCTTTCAAAGTGCCTCCCAAGGAGAGGAAAGGGAAATTTAACCACAGGTGAGAAAGACAAAAAATAAATCAAGAAGGAAAAGACTCGGTGTGGAGCTGTGACTACAGCCAGGTCTCCATCCTGGAGGATCAGTGCATCCCCTTCGTGAATGTGCCTCTCGGCTGCACCTACAGCCTCACCCAGCCCTCAGCTGCCCTCTCCTTCCCCACAGGCAGGAACAACTCGCTGCCGAGGGACTTCCAGAGGCACTGGATGGTGCACAACCACATTTGGGAAAACTGGAGCTGCTGCTGCAGTGGTGGCTGCAGACTAATGTCCCTGGAGCTGAAAGCTGCGACTGGTCTCCATCATTTAAAAAATAAATGTGCAGTGCCTCGCTGAAGGGCAGGGTGACAGACTGGGGCAAGCATGACACAGCACGTGTGCAGGGTATGAGGATGCCCTCCTGCATCTCCGATCGAGACGGGATCTCTCTTGAGCTGAGGCATCTGCAAAATGGACAATGCCAGCAGAAAGGGAGCTGAAAAAACCCTCATCAGTATCAAAGCCTCTCATCTCGGGTAAAAGAGCTACTCTGCAAATTAAGTTTAGGAAAATTAGGTTGTGAAAGAAGAAATTAAGGATCCATTTTTATGATGTACTCTGCTTTCTGCTTGAGGTGGCTGAGAGTGGGAGGGAGTGTCAGGACAGCCAGACACCTCGTTAGGAAGTGAATTAATGATGTGAATGTGCAATCCTCTTCACCACAGAGCAAGAGAAACAAACAACACCAGATAATCTGGAGAGCAGGGCGCTGCAGGGTCCCCCACACAGCAGCAATGACTGATTTTGCCACTCCACCGAGGCGTTCAGCTAGGAGGAGTTCTGCCCTCCGCTCCTTCTGCACCAGACGATGACGAGCGCTGGTGGCAGGCAGCCGAGGAGGCTCAGGCAGCCCCTGGCAGAGGTTCTCTGCGAGACACCTCTTCAGGCTGGAAGCTTTCCCCATCTCTCAAATTTTCAGGCTTGCACCCCAGCTCCTTTCCTCCCAGGCCAGGGTAAAAGCCTCCCAACGGGGGTAAATGGGATGAATCCAGGCCACGTGCATCTCCGACTGTCCCTGCCAGTCCCTGCACGAGGCTGTTTTTCCTTTCCCCTCTCCTGAAGCTGCCTTTTTACTGCTGACTGCCCACAAAGAGAGGCTCGTGCCCACCAGCACTCTACCTCTGCCTGTACACAGTGAGATCCAGACTGGGAGCATCCCTCTGGGCTCATGGTGCCCTGAACCCACAGGTGCAGGCTGGCTGCACCCTGCCCATGGCTCACACTGGGACTAGTCACTGTCACTTCCCTCTAGCCACGGATTTTGGGGCAACCCAGAGCACCTGGCTGTGGTGACTGTCTTCTAACAGTGTGCAAGAGGTGGCAGAGCCATCACTCAGCTTTAGGGACAAACAGCTTGCCTGGCCAGCAGACCAGGCGCTGCTGATCTAGAGCCGGCATTCCGGTAACCCACCCGTGGACGCTGCGGGGACACGTACAAAGGCCTGGTCGATGTCCTTCCTGATATCCGCCACTATCTGGGCGTTGTCACCGCGGGCCAGGACGGCGTCCAAGGAGTGCTGCTGGATGGGCTCCAGCAGGCGAGCGGGGTGGCCGAGCCGCAGGATGCGGGCGCTGTGGCCAGCCAGCCTCTCCACCAGGTTATCCACAGCGACGTTGGACGGGGCACAGCACAGGACCTGCACGGGGAGGAACCAAGAGCTTGTCACTGCCAAGGACACAAAGCACCGGAACAACAGCGTCCGAGCAGGAAGACACTCAGCAGAGGGAGGGAGACCAACACATCTCTTGGGGATAAAACCCTGGCACCTCTCCAGACACCAAAGGCAATTCCCGCCTTGCTTTGAAGCGCAGGGTCTCCAATGAACACCAAACCTGAGCTTTGAGGTTTCTGTTTGCCCCTAATTTCAGCTGACGGGTGCTCCCTGGTCCTTGCAAGCCCACCCAGACCGCAGTGCTTAGCACGACTGCTATCGGACCTGCTCCAGCTGCCACGAAGCCCCATGAGTTTGCAAAATAAACCCAGGGATCACTGTCACTACAGTCCTGCCGCTGCCACTCACCTTCAGGCCCTGCTGCACAGCTTGCAAGATGATCTCCACCAGCGTGGTGGTCTTCCCCGTGCCAGGTGGTCCGTGGACGATGGCAAGCTCCCTCTGTGCCAGCGAGAAGGACACGGCCTCCCTCTGCGACGCATCCAGCGAGTCGTTGTAAAGCTTCAGAGGCTCTGGGGAGACAGCAGGAGATTCGCTCGGACCTCAGCCCCGACTTGGGTGCTCGCTGAGAAGCACAAACCCATGAACACAAGCAGCTCGCAGCAGCCAGCCCAGATCAATCTGACGATGAGGACAACCTTCCGGGGAGGGAGGTACACTGTGTGCTACCGAGGTGGCTGAACGACTCCAGACTGGTGAAGACAAGGCTCGCTATGCTTTGAAAACACACAGGCTGCCCGTCCTGCATCTGTCTTCCCCCCACTCTCCCCAACGCTGTTTTGCAGGAGCGAGCATTCGGTTGTGAACACAGCTCGTCTGTCTTTGAACCCTTCAGCACTCAAAGGGGATTTACTCGCATCGAGGGTGTGGGATCTCCGGGGTGCGGAGGGTGCTCAGGGTTTATTTTAAAGGTGAGCCCCCATGTTCAGTAAACCCTCAGTAAAGAGAGGGATGGAAGCAGCTGATCCGGTGAACAAATCACTCCCGTTCCAGTTAACAAACCCAACACAGCACCAGTGATAACGCAGCAGAAAACACCACCGCATCTGCAGTGGGGAAAGAGCAGTCCTGTATTGTTCAGCAGTGACTGGAGAGGAAGGCAGGGAAAAGATAACAATCAGCAATATAAGTGCTGAACACTGAAATGAGCCTGGGCTTTAACGACCAGAAAGGACAAAGCATGTGGAAATTACATTAAAGAGAATCTGTTTCACTGCAGAAGACCCAATTCTCACAAGCTGCTTTTTACCCCCTCGATCGAGCTAATTTAAACACATATTCATCCTTATCTCCTGTAATCCTGCTGCTAATCTCCTCCTTCATTATGGAAGTTAATTACAGCAGAGATGATGACTCATTACACCGAGGTTTACCGAAAATAATGTTCCCATGAAAGCTTATGTAAGACAATCTCTGGGCAGCGTTCCCTGCCGGGCATCATCTGCTTTGTCTCCCTCTTTGCAACCAGGGCTTGATTGAAAGTGTGAAAGTTTCTCCTGGTTTTAGGCAGGTTAACTTGTCTGCAACTCCCCTGTAACCTCTGGCACCGACTTTCGAAGCAGAATAACTGAGGCATCTGGGTTGAAGAAGGTTTGCTAAGGAGATGCTTGGTGAGGAGAGAGGAACAGGGCTCGCGGTGCTTGCTCCTGTTAACCGGCCTCTTGCCTTCTCTCTAATTGGCGAGTCGGTGTGCTAACGACGGAGAGAAGACTAGGAAGCATCCCATGGGCTGGGGAACAAGAAAGAACAGCTTAAAAACCAAAAGGCATTTCCCACGGTGGGGAACAGCCGGGAGGTAGGAGTCATTGATATTTCCTTGTTCAAGGAATGAGATCAGACGCAGGCTCCTCCAGGCGCATGCCCATCCTCTTCCCTTTTCATCGCACGCTGCCAAGAGCTGCTGTGTGGGCAGGCTGGGAAGAGTGCCCAGCCCAGAACAGAGGCACGGGAGTGCTGGGGAGGGGGCAGAGCCTTCTCAGGGGTGCTGGGGAGGGGGGCAGAGCCTTCCCAGGGGGGAGGGGGGGCGGGCAGAGCCC
>VZTO01023412.1:0-35310 GCA_013400615.1 Syrrhaptes paradoxus | reverse complement strand
ACCAAGAGCTGTTGATGAAAATTGGTTTAGAATGTGCACAGATGCTCCCAGAAGACACCCACTAACCCAGCTCCAGTCCTGGGGCACCAGCTCTGCCCAAAGCCGTCCATCTCACCCCCCCGAGGCAGACCGCAGGGGTGATGAAGCTCAATCTGCATCCTGGGGCCTGGCAGGGTCTCGCTGGTGGTCGGGTAGCTCAGCCCCTGATGCACAACCTGATTTATGAGTCTAGCACTGAACAAACGAATCACCTTGGCCATCACGGTTGGTCCTCCAACAACACTTCCAGGAGCTGAGACCCTTTTTTTGCCCAACCCCAGCAGTTCGGGTGAAGAACGGGGTTGGAGGGTGATCCTCAAGCCCAGGAGAGGGGTTCCTGCACCAAACACAGACGGGAACAGCCCCTCCCGGGAGGAAGAGCTGAAGCTCTGCAGAGCTGGAGACCTCTCAGTGTACCTGTCAGAGTGTGGTCCCCATCACTGGTGGGCACGGGCACTGAGAGCACCCCAGACCCCGCGGCCGGCTCCTCTCCAGTGCAACCCCACTGCGGCCAACGCTGGACAGAACCCAGGTGGGGAAGGAAACCCGTAAAGGAGGAACTGTCCCTGCTCTCCCTCTGAAGCAGTTTGAGACAGTTCTGAGTTGTCGGGACTGCTCAGTGCTCCCCAGGATCTCAGGGGCCTCTGGTGACAAGAGGTGTCACACAGCAGAGGGACAAGGAGCAGTGAGGATTTCTGCGAGTGGCTTGTGCGTGGCCAAGGAAGTGTTGCTGACAGTCCCTGGTGCTTCCCCGGTCCCTCCCTGCTGGTCGGCTGTCACTGGGGACAGCCCCAACTTTTAACTAGGATTTTTTTCTTCTTTTTCTCTTTGCAAATGTCTTTTTACAGCAATAGGCGTCATTATCTACAAAGCCATGCCTTCTGCACTCACGTGAGCAACGAGCCAGCCAGTGCCTGGGCANCCATCCATCCATACCCCTCTCCATACCTCCAGAGCAACCTACGGGTGCAGGGATCCCTGCTGTACGCTGCGAGACTGCAGCTGTGGGCAGGGAAAGGTTTCCTGCAGATCTCTGGTGTGAAAGCACTAAATGCTTCTGGGGTGTGAGGGGAGCCAAGCAGAGCACTTACGGATGGGCTTCTGGATTTCCCTTCCTTTCAGGGAGCCTGACACGAACAGAAATCCTGTTCAGCTCAGAATTTGCCTCTTGGAAAGCTTACTCTCTCTCTTGGTGCCTTCTGGAGGCAGCAAGGTAAGGGCTGGAGATGTTTTGTGGTGGGGACCAGTCCCATTCTTAGCTGCAGATCCCATCCTTCCAGCTACTCCCCGGGTTATTCTTCCCAGAGCCTGTCCCGTGGGTTTGTGCTGTGCCAAGGCTGTTTATTCAGAGCTGTGTTTCGAAGGGACTTGGGTCGGGTGTGCGGTGCTGCAGGTAACACCTCAACCCGTGCACAACCCCGGCAGCTCGGGAGAGGAGCAGCACAGATTCAGTGCACGACTCCAGCGACCACAATCCTTCTGGCCACGCAGGGCTGCGGGCTCCTGAGAGGGCACTGACACCCTTCACCATCCCCAGCAGTGTTTCAGCTACACCCTCTGTGCAGGAGAGAGCCTCCAGCACACCCCTGCNGATGGGCTTCTGGATTTCCCTTCCCAGGGAGTCTGGCAAGAGCAGAAAGCCTGTTCAGCTCAGTTTGCCTTTTGGAAAGCTTACTCTCCCTCTTGGTGCCTTTCTGGAGGCAGCAGGGAAAGGGCTGGAGATGTTTTGTGGTGGGGACCAGTCCCATTCTTAGCTGCAGATCCCATCCTTCCAGCTACTCCCCGGGTTATTCTTCCCAGAGCCTGTCCCGTGGGTTTGTGCTGTGCCAAGGCTGTTTATTCAGAGCTGTGTTTCGAAGGGACTTGGGTCGGGTGTGCGGTGCTGCAGGTAACACCTCAACCCGTGCACAACCCCGGCAGCTCGGGAGAGGAGAAGCAGATTCAGTGCACGACTCCAGCGACCACAATCCTTCTGGCCACGCAGGGCTGCGGGCTCCTGAGAGGGCACTGACACCCTTCACCATCCCCAGCAGCGTTTCAGATACACCCTCTGTGCAGGAGAGAGCCTCCAGCACACCCCTGCTGCTCACCAGCCCATGGGCAGCTGCCAAATTCCCAAATCAAACCTGAAGTCCTGGGCTGTCCCTCGTGGTTCAGGTCCCCAAACATTTACCAAGCCTGGCCCTGCTCAGCCCTGAGCCTGAACGTGCTCCTGGATGGACCCAGAGGGGCAGCCCAAGCATCTCGCAGGTGTGAGAACCCAGCAGCTGGGAGGTTTCCTGCTGCCTGTAAAGACCAGGGGATGAGAAGCCAGGTACAAACCAGCGTCAGGCTGCCTCGGGTCCAAAGCCTGGTACAAACCAACGTCAGGCTGCCTCGGGTCCCAAGCCTGGCAGTTTTTTCCCCAGTTACTGATAACCATCTTACACAAGCTCATTCCTAAAAAATGTGCTCCAGGACATTGTTCCAGTGGGAATCTCTGCCTGTACCTGTTGCTGCTGGGAGGGATTCATCCTGAGTGGGGAGCAGGATTTTCCTGACACCGTGGGAAACAGCTGTGTGCAAACCAGCACAGCAACAGCAACTCTGGCAGCCACCGGGAGCTGGGGAAAAGGGCACTAAATCCTCTTTGTCACTATTACCCTTCTGTGCATACTGATGGTTTTTTTTAGTAAGCCAATATCACGTGCTCGTCAGACACCAGCCCCACCAGCTACTTCAAAACCATGTTTGTGTTGGCTTTATCGGACTCCTCGGGCACTTAATCAGCCGGTGACTGGATTTAGGCACCCTCCTGGGGTGACAGAGGCTTTAATATAGATCCTGTGGGCACGGCATTTGGCAGCCTGCTCCCCCAAGATAACCCCAGCAGCTGCCATCCAGCCAGGAGAAGATCACAGCAAANAAAAAAAAAAAAAAAAAAAAAGGCAACTAAAAGCTATTCAGCAGATAAGCCTCATGTAATTCTATCTGGGTATGTCTGAAGAGACCCTTTTGGGGGAAAAAAAACAGGCTTTTCCCTTTTCCCTCCAGGTTACGAGGCTCCGTGTTGGGAAACAGCCGCCAGCAGGAAGCACTGGCAGAGCAGAGCCGCCCCGAGACCCCCTGGCTTTGCTGGAAAGAAGAACTCACACCGGTGAGTGTTCTGTGTTCCAACCCTGCCCTGCGTGCTCCCGACCCAGCCACTCCAGCCTGCTTTCTTGGGGACATGAAGCTCACACAGGCTTGCTGTCATCTGTCACCCTTTCCATCCACGCCCCCGTAGCACCTGAACCTGCCGGCCAATCTCATCGGTTTGATATCAAGTGCCCTCATTGCTTTATGAAAATGCACAGTGGCACCAGAGCCCCCCCCAAAGCCCTGGGACTCCCACGCTTGAAAAATGAGGCTTCTAATTTTTTCCCCACACTTAAAAAAATCAGATTTAGGAGCCTGCTGCTGCACAGACAAGCAGCAGCCTGAAATGCGGAGAGCTTTCGCTATCCTTCCACGTCAGAGCACACACCTGGGGAACACCTGCTGCCTTCTGCAGAGTCCAGGCGTGTGAGAGTTTCTGTGCTACCGGCAGAGACACCCCCCGTGTCCTACAGTGCAGGGGACACCTGGGGACCTGCACGTGCCATTGTATAAGCACAAACGACAGGATTTATCCCGCCAGCTGCTGAGTGCCCTCCTGCTCAACCCAGTGGAGGCTGGCCGTTCCAGGCACCTTGCAGGACCGATTTAAAGTCATGATTATCTGATTCCTGGCCAGTGTGACATCCTTCCAGCTGGGGAGAAAGGAGCTGTAATGTGACAAGGTAAACGGAAAGCCCTTCCGCCCTGCCGGAGCGTTTTGCTGCCTTCTCACATTGCATCTCCTCTGCCTGTCTGTGGATGAACGTTTCCATCAGTCAGCGCTCTCGGGGCTGGGGAGATGTGAACCCCATCTCTCTGCTCAGCTCGGCACTTCTGAGCAATTTGGTGAAAAAGAGTTTTTCTTCATTAGGGAGGCGGCTCTGCTACCACAAGGGAAAAGGCAGAGCTGGAGCTGCTAAGAAAGTTGATTAAAATTTAATTCTTTTATCTAATATTAAAAACCTGAGCACACCAAGGCCCCTGGGCAGCCAAAAGGCGAAGAGGTTTGTCCCAGCCTGAGCTCAGTGCTTACAGCTACAGAGACAGGACTCACGCTAACATCAACTCTCCATCCCAGGAAGCCCAGCCTGAAGGCAGACTGCAGGGGAATGGGAACGTGTCTGAAAAAGGCAAACCACCGTGGACAGCCAAATTCTGAGATCACAGAGAAAAGCTGCACCAGCGAGCACAGAGCACAGGGAGCTGTGGCGGGGAGGAAACCCAGCAGAACCCTGGCCAGAAGGAACCAGGCAGGGATGGGTGGTGTCACCCGCGGCACGCTGCCGAGCGGTGAAGGACCCGAGCTCTCCACGGCTTAGATACCAGCACCAGCCCCATCCTCCCGGGCAGCTCAACCCACCCTCTGCCTTCACCCCCTGATGTCTGCAGTTCAGCTGATACCTCCCTTCTGCCGAGGGGTAATATCTGTCAGCAGTTGCTGAGCGCTCGGATGTTCTGCTGATCAGAGGCTCTGGTTTCCCCACGGTTTTTCTGAAAGGGTAAGCTGTGCAATTTCATCTTTTCTTTTTCCAAAGACTCGCATCAAAAAAGATTTGAGTAGAAGGGGATTCTACTTATGTGCAATTTTTTTTGACAGCTGGTGGTAAAACCAAGTTGTGAGGTTTTAAGTGTTTGATGAAATCAAAGCAGCCTGCACACCTCCAGCTTCACCGAACACAATCAGAAAGCTGTAAAAATAAAAATACAAGTGTTCCCATGCTGGTTCAAACTGCAGTAGTTCCGCAGTCACTTAATTCCCATGAAGGAAGAGTTATTGGATTTTCAGCACAGAAGCAGCGCTGGCAGTTTCTGATCTTTGAAGTTTATGGATGGGATTGAGCAGCAAGTAAATAAGAAATGCCTCATAAACTAAATTGGATTTCAGACTCATGAATGTGTGCAAACAAATTTCCCCCATCACAAATCCCGCCTGGTTTATGCCAGGATTCAGCTTTACTCGGCACACTCTGAGAAAAGCGAGCGTGAGCTAGCTGAACAGCCTCTCTTCCGGCGATGAAAAGGGTTTTTACATGAGCAAAACTCTTGGCTTCGCACAGGGAAACTCAAACCAGCAACAGCCTCGGTGCATGTGCTGGGCTGTGAAGCTTCAGGGGCTCTGACCCTAAGGGTGCCGGGAATTTCTCTGGAAAGATAATCCAGAACCTGCCATCATATAAAGAAGCACCATATAAAGAAGCATCCTTACTTGTTTCACCGAACGCGCTGGGATCAGAAGAGAAGAAGAGGATGTCGATCAGATCAGAGGCTGGACCACCGTGATACTGCTTCAGTGCATTTAGAGCTCTGCCGAAGAAGAAAAGAGCAGGTTACCCGCACAGCACGACCCCCTCCAGAGACCCCTGTGTGCCTCAGGGCCCTGCGACCACAGGCTGTGGGCACAGAGTCAACTCTTCCAAAGCTGAACAATGTTACCCCCCAACAGACCAGCCCCATCTAACTGCTGCATCCCCCAGCCCTCACACACCCCCCTTGCGCTGGCCACGATCCCCTCCCCGCTGTTACTCCAGTTTGGTACAGTCGGAGCCTGGGCTGAGCCTTTTCAGCGCGTTAACTCAGCAGAGAGCTGCTCACTCCTCCTGCCAGGATGGAAAAGGTCCTGCGCAGAATCCAGAGAGTACCAGACGCGATACAACACGGGACCAAAGCGTGTAGCTGGGTGTGGAATGAGGGGTGGGGAGGGAGGAGGAGTGCTGGGACCATGCCAGCCAGCAGGCAGACACATTTCGGCTGTTGTGATCCAACTGCATGATCTCAGCAGGGGTGACGGTGGCAGTCAGCAGAAAAACAAAGGCACCTCTGAAAGGTGGCCACCTCCCCTCAGTGGAGCTGCTGTTGGAGTAGGAGGAATAAGATCAGAAAGAAGAGAAAGCAAGCCTAGGGAAGCAAGCAGAGATCTGCCTCAGAAGAGCCTTTCCAGAACAGCCGTGGCTGTTTTCAGGGGGCTTTGGCCCCCCTGAGCAGTGCCCTGGGGGAACTGCAGCCCCGTGGCCCTTACCTTTTCAGCCTGTTGTAGGTGACGTCGTTGGCTAGTTTCAGCAGGCGGTAGGCGCTCTCGCGGTCCAAGCTCAGCATGCCATCTCGAGATTCCTCAAAGGCAACAGTCACCGCTTTGGAGGTGACCCGTGTGACGATGCCGGTGGAGAGCGGATCGCCCTGGCCGGCCGAGTCGTAAAGGCCCACGATGTCCCCTGCAAAGACAAGTTTGAAGAGAGAGCGTGAAGTGGGGCAAACATTTTGAAAAGAAGCGCTTTTGGGGAGAGCAACGACCAAGCTCAGACAGCAGGACCCCCTGCACCAACCACAGCTCCTGTGTTTCCTGCCCAGCTCAGCGCTTGTGTCAAGCCCAGAACGAAGGAGAACATCCTTCTCGTAGCTGACAGAGCACACAGCAAGAGGGAGCAAAAGGACAGCCAGCAACCAGACAGCAACTAACCAGCTGCCTCCAGACTCCCCACACCACAGGTCTCGGGGTGGAGACCAGCAGTGCTCCCCAGAGCCAGAGCTGCTCCGAAAGCCAACGTCCTTCCACAGTCAAACCCCAGCTCTTCCGAGGGGTAAGCCCACAGACAGCGTCCTCGCCCTCCTCAGCCACCAGAACAGCTCAGCTCTCACACTCCCGGCCTTGTTTTCATGGAGGTGACGGCAGAGGGCGAGACACGGGTGAGAAGGGCACTGGCTGCAGTGCTGGTCAGTCTGCATTCCTCTAGTACCTTTATTTCCAGCAGAACTCTGGGTGTGACACTAGTACCGGTACATCTTCCTCGCCAAAAATGACAGCGCAGGGAAGGGAGGAAATATGGCAGCTCGGGAAGGAAGAGGAAAATCCCCTTTCCATTTTGTAACGAAAGGGAAAAGCTCCTCGCCCACCACAAGACATAAGCATGGACAGTGGCTTGTGCAGAGAGTGCCAGGAGCCCTTCAATGACAAGAGAGCAGGGCTGTGCTCCTGTGGACGCAGGAGGAGGACAGGCAGCTCTTTAACCACCGGCACGGTTTCCTGCTGCACCGTGCGTGTCCGTAACGAGCCAAGGGGGAAAGAGGCTGGTTTTCTCTAGATCCATCCTGCAGCCATAACATTTCCTCCCTTCCTTTTTTGCGTCAGTTATTCTGTCTGTACAGCTATCCCATTAGAAGGGTGTCAGGAAGAGGACACTGGTCATCTCTTCACCCACTGCGGTGACAGGAACGCCACTTACCGGGCCCGAAGCTGTTATAGGGCAGCTCAGCACCTGCGTCGGATTTTCTAGGCTGAAAGGTCACCAGCAGCCGCCCGTAGAGGCCGGTTCTCTGGCTGGCAGCTTGGAGTTTCAGCAAGCAGACGCCTCTGCGCTGCAGCTCCTTCAGGGAGACGCTCTCCTGCCATGCCCTGGAAACCACACAGGCGTGAAAACCGCGCGCTGGGCTGGGGCACAGCTTCAAGGATTCAGACGAGAAAACAGAAGGTGACGGGGGAAGAGGTGGAAAAGAAGGGGAAGGGCGAGGGCAGGAGGGACAGCCGCGTGGTGAAGTGCTGGCTTCTGCGACCGCTTTGGAGTGATGTGACCAGACTGGCTCCCGCGGGCTTGTTCTGGGACACGGTGACGCCCGCAGAGCCTGGGGGTGTGTGGGCTTCCTCCCCCCGTCCTGGGCCCACAGGGGAGAGCAGGCCCCCAAGGGTGGGCTTCCCACTGGGCTGTGCTGGTTATACTGGAGTGAGCACAGCAGCAGTTCCACAGCACGCTTCCCGCAGGTGACAGGAGGGACTCAGCAGGACAGCAAGTCCCTTAGAGGTATGTCTGTCACCATTTCCTATAGGTGACAGCAGGCCCTCTACAGGGGTCAGCAGGGTTTCCCAGGTGACAGCAGGTCCCAGGGGGGTTCCCGCAGGTGACAGCAGCCCTGTCCCGTGTCCAGGGGGGTTCCCCCAGGTGCCACCAGGCCCATGGGGGGACGCCGCAGCGTTTCCCGCAGGTGACCGGGGCGGCCCCAGGGGACAGCCGGTACCTGCTCTGGGCCACCTCGGCCTCCCGCTCCTCCCGCAGCAGCTCCAGGTGCCGCGCCGCCGCCTCGGCCGCCATCGCCCGCCCATCGCCCCGCCCCCTCACCCTGCCGGGCACTTCCGCTTCCGGGGCGGAGCGGGGGGGTCACAGGTCACCGCCATGGCGGCGGCGGGGGCCTGGCGGAGGGCGGCAGGTGAGGCGGGGAGGGCCGGGCCGGGCCGGGGGAGGGCTGGGCCGGGCTGGGCCGGGCTGGGCTGGGCCGGGGGAGGGCAGGGTCGGGGGGGGGGGGGGGGGGGGGGGGGGGGGGGGGGTGGGGTCGGGTCGGGTTTTCCCCGCCGACAGCTTGACCGCCGTGGCTCGGCCTCTCCACGGCCTCCCCGTGGGTCGGGGCCCCGGCCCAGCCCCAGCGACCCCCGCGGCCTCCCCGCAGCGGGCAGAGCCCCGGCCCCCGCCGGCTCCCGGCCCCGGTTCACCCAGGCCACGCACCCGGTGGGTCAGCCCCGAGGCTCGCCCCGTGGCGGGGGACAGCTGCGGAGGTGAAGGGGCGCTGGAGGAGGGAGACGGGCCCTTGGAGCAGCTGGAGGGGGTGGGGGCCGTTGACAGAAGGGGAACGGGCGTTAGGGGGTGTTTCGAGGCTGCTGTGGACCCCTGAGCGAAATGCCGGGAGTGGGGAGGGCACAGGGGCTCGGCCAGGCTCCTCCCCGGGCTGGGAAGCTGCAGGTGGGTGTCGTGGGGGCAGGCTGGGGGTCCCTGGCTTTGCCTCCGGGCTTGGTTTGGTGGGTGAGCTGCTGCTTCTGCGAGGGAGGCAGCTGTGTAGGTTTGCTTTTAAAAGGTCTTTCTGGTCCCTTGTGTTGGTCGCCCTTTCGCTGGTGGGTGAAAAGGAGAAGGTTCCCACAAAGAAGCTGTGTGTGGTCTGTCTTTTAATTAAGCACATTGTTCCAGAAAGTGTGTTGTTAACCCCGAGATAACACAGGGGTGAATCTGAGCGTGAGACTTTAGCCCTTCATCTCTTTCTGCTAATTAACAGCGTGTGCGAGTCGGCTCCTTTGCAGAAAATGCTGAAGCTACACGGTTACCACGAAGCTGACCAGCCTGCGATGCTCCAGCGTTGCAGCAGTGCTGCCTCACCAGGGACTAAGAGCCCAGCAGTTGCTGCTTATTTTTAATTCTTTTTCCTTCTCTCCCTTTTAGCCTTCCTGCTTTCCTCTGCGGTTCGGCACCAGAGTTCCCACACCACGTCACTGCAGCAAGGGTAATGTCAAACGCCTTTCTGCTTGCCTCTCTGCTTGCCTTTCTGCTTGCCTTTCTGCCCCTTGAAACGCTGACCTTCCTCGGTGAGGGTGGGGAGGGCGGCTTGGTTTCCTTGGGAAAGGAGGCTTGTCTCTGTCCGTTGCTTCCCAATATGTTTTGGACTCTCTGCCTACCTTCAGCCACCTTTGCCAGGATGCTTCTGTTGATTTGTGAAACTGAGCAGCTGAGTCTAGAGACAGGTAACGAGATCCTCCCTCAGCCTGGTCTCAGCCCATAGCAGACAGTAGAGAAGCCACTCAAGTCAGGACATTGAAACACCTCCGCTGCAGAAGGGGCTTCAGCTGACGTGTATCTTTTGGGGTGCAGACAGTCTGCTCCTCTGCAAGGCTCCTCTCCTGCTGGAGTCTCCGGTATCTGACCAGCTCTGACCCTGCGCTGCCGTCCTCGTGAAATGTGATTAACAGCCCCGGCACTACAGGACCCCGAGCCAGGAGACTGCAGACTTCCCTTGTTTCAGCGCTTGTTTGTGTCTTTTATTTTGTTTTCTGGGATCTCACGCAGAGGACCCTGCACAGCGCTGCAGGCTGTGCTGCTGCTTGCTTTAACCGGGAGGGGACACTCCTGGGAGCAACCTCAGGGAAAAACACCGAGATTTGCTCCTTCCCCCTGGTTGTCTTTGTGGTGTCAGATCCCTGCTTAGTAAGGAGCTGGAATCCCGTGCCTTCTGGGCATGTGTTGCTTTCTGAGTACAGGCATTTGGCACCCCTCGGGATAGTCCCTGAACACCGCAGGATGGGCTGGTGCCTCCCTCCCCTGCCCCTGGGGCAGGTTCTGCTGCGAGCACTGCGCGTGCAGGGTGCTGTCCCTGGTCAGAGCCGTGCTTTTCTCTCCCGTTCTTCGGGAACAAATGGATGGTTTTTGTAAGCGGCTCTTACGCACGGGTGTGACCGGCTGCCTCTGCTCCTTCTTGTCCTGAAGATCTTGAAAACCAGCTCGTTATGACCAAGTGCCACTTGCGTTTTTTCCGCTCAAGCTCACACTGTGAGTTTCACGTAGGGTTCAGTGTTTGAATTAACACCTTGTGGCACTTCTGAGCAGAGTTAATTCTTGCTCAGCTCTGATGTTTTAAGCAGGGTTCTCGTGATCTAGTGCTGGCTGCATGCCGATATCTGCGGTACCGACCGTACGGGGCTCGGGGCAGCCAGGAATCAGCTCAGTTTTGCGGCAGAGGATAATCTTGAGAAAAGCAGAAAGAATGCACCGTGACCGCTGATGAGAGCATGTTCCTGGCTGCCAGCTGGAACACCTCTGGCGGTTTTCAGTCTTTCATCCTGTTTCAGTGGTGTAGCCTGCTTGCCTTCAGGCCCCCGGTTCATCTCCAAACGGAAGGTTTGTGCTGTCCCGGCCGTTTACCGTTCCCAGTAGGAGAGCAGCGTCCACGTGGAGAAAGTGGAGCAGGCTTCAGGCCAGATGTCTTCTGCACCGGATTTGTCATTCGGGTGCTGGTGCCGTTTGGGCTGTGGTGGCTCCTGGGATTGTGTCAGTGCTGAATGATCCCAAAGGGACGCGTCTGTGGTGCTCAGGAGTCCCCCGGGCTGGTCACCAGGAATTTCTTCAGCGACTGATGCAATGTCTGGAAATGGAGAGGCTCTTGTCTCGGCGGAGCAGTTCCAGAGTGAAAAGAGAAGTCATTAACGCCATTTGCTGTCACAAAAGAGGAAGAAGAAAAAGGATTTAATTTGCACCTTTTAGCAAAATATCTCGGTGCTCAAAGTCGTGGTGAGGAGCGATGCTTGTGCTTGGCTGGATGTGGGAAGCACGCTCCTGCTCCCTTCTGTGGTCAGCCCAGGGCTGAGGACTCTGCCTGGGTCCCTCTGCCGGTCCCTCCGCACTGAGGTGGTGTCAGAAGAGGCTTTTGGGCTCAATGGGTGGGTTTTAAATGCTGAATCGCCCTGGGGGTGGGAGAAGCCTGTTATTGCCATTCAGGGAATGCAGCTGGAAGCAGGAAAGAAGAGCAGCCTCAGCTCCTGCAAAGAACCCAGCTGTGGTCCTAAGGCTCTCTGTAAAGTGTCTATTTAACAGAGCAGAGCTTCAAAAAATAGGGGAAAAAAGGATGCGTGTGAGTCATCCCTGCGTAGCTGGAGGCTGGTTTAAGGATGCTCGTTAGCCCTTCTTCCCGTCAAAGGCACGTTGCTGCTTCCCGATGCTCCCCGCTGTCGCGTAACTTCAGGGCTTTGTGTCTGGTGCTGAAGTGGGTCGAGGAGCGTTGACGCCATCAGCCTCTCCGCTGGGGTGGAGGTGACCCTGGAAGAGCTTCACAGGAGCCTTTTATCTGAAACCCAGGTGTGAGCAGGGCTTAAGGTGGGTTTGTTGCCGTTGGAGTTGGTGACAAAATTCCCGTCTGTAAAAACAAGGTGGTGGAAAGTCGCTGGTGGTCGCTGAGCTTGGTCGATAACCTGGCCTGGGTGAATTTCCCGTTCAGGCTGTTTCTTTCTGCACTGTTTCTTGATTTCAAAGTATTTCAAATACAGTTCTGAAGTGGGAAGCTAAAAAAAAAAGAGGAAAATAATTCCATTTCCCCTATTGAATTTCTGCTAGGATGGGAGTAAAGCAAACCAACCACCGAGCCGTTTACCCCTTTTCCTTAAAGCTTGCTGCAGTTCCTGGTGGACCCGAGTGACGTGAAGCCCCGGGAGCAGCGGCTCTGTTTGGCAGAGCATCTGCAGCTGAATTCAGCAATGAGCCCGAGTGTTTTCTGCGTGGTTTTGAACAGCCTTCTGGTGTGGGCTGCGGCTTCAGCACTTCCGCAGCATTCCTGGTCCTGCTGGAGAGCTTTAGCTGGGGGGTGGGAGGAAGCTCTGGGGTCTCTGACATGCCCAGAGTCCTCCGCTGGATTAAGTCCCAGGGAGGTGACATGGTTTTTGCCTTGCCCACTGCCCATGCCAGTAACATGTAAGACGGAAATGCAAAACCTCTCCTTGCTCAGGAGCTCCCGCAAAGTGGAACGGGATCGGTGGGAAACTCTGGGCTTTGGGTCAAGTCTTTCCAGCTGATGAATCATGAGATCTCCAGTACAGCTTCTGCTCTGCCAGTGGAAAAGCACTTTCTACTCCATCTCCAGCTTCTTTTACCCCTTTTCCTCTCTTCATATTTTACGTCTCTTGACAATACGTTTCCTACGAGTGAATCTTACTTTCTTCTTCACAGGCTTGTTGCCAAAACGTCTCTGACATCACCCCCATGGCCTGAAGTGAAGCTCCCGGATCCAGGGGAAGAAGCGAAGCATCACGCAGGTAAAGGTCTCACGTCTGCAGGTGGACACTGGCACTCCAGCGTTGCCACTGGTGGTCCGATTGAGCGTAAATGTCTTCAACGTTTTTGTCTCATTTCTGGCGTGTGTGAGTGTCCCTGGACTTGTGCTCCAGCGGCTGGTGTTGGAGATTCGGGTGGAAGATGAGGTCCCCGTGGTTCGTGACAGGCTGTAACACCCCCAGAGGAATCCTGCCTGCTGTGATGTGTTGCTTTCTAAAGCAGGAGCCGAGCCTTTCGGACAGAAGGAAACAATTATTTTTCTTTTAATGGCTAAATCGAGGAGCTAAAGCCAGCACAAGCAGGTGGATGGTGGGCACATCAGAGGGCTGGTGTGTTTCAGTGCGTGAAGCAGGACCAGAGCCAGCACAAGCAGGTGGATGGTGGGCACGCGGCAGAGCTGCAGAGGTGTGACAGAAGGCAGTGACACAATGTGAGTGAATGCATTCCCGTCCCCACAGCTAGTCAGGACGCTGAAGGCAGCCAGCGGTCCTCCTGGCCCGTACAGCGGTCAGCCTCACGACTGTGAGCGTAGTGCCGCAGCCACTTAGCAACCGTCCGCGTTGCTGAGCTGTGCTGGAACGTGTCAGTCTTCCCCTTGCAGCCAGAGACAGGTTTCCCTGGCGGGTGGGGATGTGAACATCGAATACGGAGCAGGGGGAGCAAAGGAGAGGAGTTCTTTTGCAAGGAGAGGGCGAGGGGAGGAAAGCTGAGGTGTGTCCAGCTTCCTGCAGATCGTTTGCTGTCATCCGTCTGCAGTGTGTTAATAACTGTGCGAGTGATGAGCTCTGGAGAGAGCCTGCTGCTCTACATCTCCTCCCTGGCTGCTTTTCCTCCTGCTTTTTATCTCCCGGGCGCTCCTGGGATTGCTCAAGCGACAGATGAGTGTTCTGTCTGAGTGTGGTTTGACCCACTGGTGAACCGTAAGCTGCTGGGTTTGGTTTGCTCCCTGTTCCCCTGCTCGATTCCCCAGGGATCGTCGTGGCCGCTGTGATTTCTGTGCCTGGTAACCTCCCACTGTTCCTGAGCTTGCATCATTATCTCCTGGCTGTGCTCATCCAAAGCAAACAACAGCGAGAGCGTTTGGATTCCGCCTTCTGCTTTCCTGCTGGCTGGGGACACAGCCACGGGTATTTTAGGAAGGGTCGCTCGGCGTGGTGCTGCGATATGAGCCGTGCTGGCAATCGAAGGGTAACGTCACTCCATGTTTCCTGTCGCTGGAGGTGTTTGGAGGAGTTAGCAGCAGCTGCAGAGCCTGGGTGCCGGGAGGGAAATGCACCTCGTTTGGTTACAAAAGGATGAGAAAGCCCTGTGGGGAGAAAGTTGAAATTTGCCGAGGAAATAACCCTTGTTAGAGCAAATAACCCTTGTTAGAGCGTGACTCTGTGGGTTTTGCGAAGAGGAAATTGTAGGGCAGCGTTTTGAATTGTTGGTTTTGCAGTGCTGGCCACAGGGCTACTGACACGGGCAGGTCAGCAGTTCGGGGCGGGAGGAAATTGGTGGTACCCGTGGTTTGGCTGAGGGCACAGCAAGGAGAAGGGGTTTGTGCTTTTCTCTGGACTTTTTGCAGTGGACCACTGTGAACCTGAGAAAAGAACTCCCAGGGGATTTTTCTTCTGGGACAGCAATTCCTGCAACACAGGAGCTAAACTCTTCATCAGAGGGGGAACTGCAGCAGCTGCTGCCTTGCAAATGATTTCTGTCCTTACCTCTGCCTTGAACAGTTTGCCTCCGCGGGGATGAGACTTGGGTGCTTTCAGAGGGTTCCTGTAAGGGCTGGGTTTGGGTTGGCGGGCTGTGAAATTCTTGCCTGTCCCAAATGGGTGGTGTTTTGTTTACATTGCAAAAAAAAAAAGAAAAGTATTCAGCCACTTTTGAGGACAGTGAAGAAAATCTGGTTTTCCAGTTATAGAAAAGTTACCGTTTTCCTGAACAGCTCAGGAGGGTGGAAAGCTACTGTGGAGTGGCACTCCTGGAGCAATACCTTTCCATGTTCCCATAAAAATTGGTTTTGGTTTCACTGCACGGAGAGATTTTCTGGAAAAGGGTGAGGGGAAGGCCTCTCGTGTCTTCGCTGCAGGTACAGGTTCTGGGGCCGGTTGTGGGTACGCTGGAGCCCCTCTTCCTGGGCACTTTGCCCAACTCCTCCTGACGTTCCTGCGTGCCTTACACCGCGTGCAGAGTCCTGGCCTTCTGTGTGTGGTTTGGAAATGGAGGGGAGCTCCCCTCCCGGTGCAGGATTGCTTCTCTGGAACGCTTTGATCTGAGTATGGGGCACGTCAGGGTGCCTGAGGAGGAGGCTGGGAAGTCAAACCTTAGACTAGCTGCACATATATGTATGTGTGTGTATTTATGTATATATTAGGTGTTCCCTTACGCCTGGGTTTGCCAGGAACTGAAACACAAATTGCTCATTAAGTTTACGAGAGGGGAGGCTGGCACCCCGTAGGAAACAACATTGCTGTTGATCTTTGCTGAAGGATTCCCGGAGGATCTGGTGGGAGAGGCGCGTGGTGGAGCGGGTTTGGAGCAGCTCTTCCCACCTCCCTGGGTTTTCTATCCTGACTCCTTCCCTGCTGTTTGCCGACAGAGGTGGTGCAGAAGGTGAACAGGATGATCGCCGCGGGGCAGTACGGGAGGCTCTTCGCTGTGGTCCACTTTGCCAGCAAGCAGTGGAAGGTGACCAGCGAAGACCTGATTATGATGGACAACGTCCTGGAGGCTGAATGCGGAGACCGGATCCGGATGGAAAAGGTGACGTGCTGTGCTGGGTGTGGGGCCAGGGCGGGTTGTCTGCCAGCGTTCCTTGAGGCAAAACCCATCACCAATTTTTAAAAATGTGTCCTGGAGAGCTCCCGTCGGATCTCCTGTTTTTACTCCAGCTCTTTCCTTTGCCTGAGTTTTGTTCCAGTTTCAGTCCCTCTGCTAGTGATAATATTATTGTGATTCTGTTGGAATGAGTCGTGCCAGACTGTTAGGAGACAGATTTTTGTTTTACTAACTTCATCCAAAAAAAGAAAATTACAGTTGTTGTTTCTAGAGAAAGACTGTGTTTACCTTCAGACTCCAACACCCCGAATACTTGCAGTACTCCCCAGGGACTGTCACCGGAGATTCTTATCGGGGGAGAGGGATGGCGCGTGCCGGGGAGGATTGCCAAGGTGCGATCCGGTGTCTTTGTCCGTAGCCTGGGTTAACTAGCAGGGACTTGCAGAGGCTCACCAATCCAAACCTTCAATGCAATATTATAAAGTGGGACTCCGTTGGCTCAATCTTACTGTTGGTTGTTAGAGCCAAACTAGCAGAGCAAGCCAGGCAGTTTTTCTGCTTGTCCACTGCTTTGAAGTCCAGTCTTGAGGCGGATTTTTCGGCATGCCTTCAGCTGTGTCCTGTATACAGCAGAGAGGAGTGATTTGCACAGAGTAGCCAGCTAGGAGTGCAGAGGTCTAGATGGGAGTGAAGAAGCTGTAAAACTTGTGCAGCCACCGTAATCCTTGGGGGATTTCACTGGCAAGTGTCTGAAACGAAGGTCAGAAAATTTCATGACTCTGTGTCTGTTGCTTTTACCTGCTGCCGTCCACAGTGTGGGGAAGGCAGCGGTCGGTAAGAAATGCTGCCTCGCATCACGAAACCCTGTGATCCTGCCTGGTCCTCGAGATAGGCAGGTGCTTGAAATGCCCTGAAAGAAAAGGGTTCATCCCTGGGGTGGTGAATCCCCCCCGAGATGTTCATTTATTTATTGCCCGTCTTGAGGCCTCATGGAGGAGGAGGAGGGAAGTGTTTCTCTACTGGGACAGAACAACTGCTATAAAAATCCAGGGATTTTAGGAGCTGCCATTCATTCAGATCCCACCCAAGGTATATTGTTCCTTTTCCCTGTAGTGCTTTCCTTGTCTTTTCCAAGTCGGAACAGAAAGGTTCAGTGTGTTCTGAACAGCGTGAGAGATCCTTCGGAAGTCTGTTCCAGGAGGGTGAGCTCCCCTGGAAGCTTTCTTGCCTGTTAGCTGTATTCCCTTCTAGTAACAGTGCCAGGTTTGAAGTGTCTCAAGCCCTTTTTTAAGCAGTTTGATTCCTTTATGGTGACTGTAAAATTTGGAAGGTATTGTTCGGATTTGTCCTGGGACAGCAGACCAGTGATATCTGCCTGATTTATCTTCCACAGGTTTTGCTGGTTGGTGCCGACGACTTCACGCTTATTGGACGGCCGCTCCTGGGGTAAGATGTCTCTTACAAGAACTATCTTCAAGATGATTCTTAATTGTAGGTTCAGGGCTCCTACAGCCCCTGAACTGAGGAGAGACCTGGATTTATCAGCACTAGGTTTTTCCCCAGCCCTGTGGCTTTTGAAAGAATCACCAACAAAACCAGCTCGTGGCCTCTGCTGCCTGTAACCCTTCCCAGTGCCACGTCTAAGGTACCTGGAGGAGATTCACCTCTCTGGGGTTGGATCTCTTTCTCATGGTGTAAGCCTTGCACAAGCTGGCAGTAAATCTTAATGTCAGTGATAGTCATCTCGGAATAACCCAGAAATCCTTGCCCATCCCTTAATTCCTTTGGGTTTTCTAACCCATTTCCTCTTGCCTTTGTCTAACCCTGCAAGCCTTAATCTGAATTTTAGAGTTCCTAATTTCCTCCAGCAATCACAGAACTGTGGAGGAGGAGTTTACCCCCTTGGCACGCTCTCCCTGCCCATGCTGTAGGACTCGCTGTCCAAGCTGGCAGAACACCTGGTTCTTCAGCCTTGTCTTTGCCGAACCTTCGTGGTGTGTGGAGCAGGTGTTTCTGCTCAGCTCCTGGCACGAGCCTGCAGCAAAGCCGTGAGCTGCTGGTTTCCCCAGGACAAGAGCTTTTAGTGTCAAACACAAGATGAGGTGGGTTGTGAGTGCTCAGAGTACCTGGAAGCCCTGGCTGTGGTCGTTGCAGATAAGCCGCACGTCCAGTGTCAGCTTGAGCTGCAGCAGCTTTGGCGGAGGATGGTGAGATAAAGAGGAACTTGTACATCTGAGAATTATTTCTTGTAGGCTCAGGTTAGAAATACCCCATGGTTTCAGGTTGGTTTCACTTCCCAGTGCTTTCTGTGGTGCCAGGAGGCTGCTGGTGTTTAAGAGTTACCTGTGACGTGTCTGTACGTTGATGCTGTGACTTCAGTTGCACTGGTGGTGACTGCCTCGGGGTCCCTGCGTTGGGATTTTGGGGGCTGCCAGTCCTTTAGCAGCACTGCAAATAGACCTGGAATGGCAGATCATCAGGAGTCTCTGAATTATTCACAGATGCTGCACTTGCGGAAGGTTTTAGGAATCTCATTAGGACTAGAAATGTCATCCTGAAATTGAACTGAGAGCCCGAGTTCTGCAGACAGGGACGTGCCACGGCAGGCAGTTTCGGGTCACCACCCTTCTCCTGGCTCTCTGGACCGGTGGCCCTGGGCTGGTTCTTTGCAGCTCTCGATCTGTGTGCTGCTCTTGGCACGTGCCCCGAGACGCAGGAGCTCTGGGACAGGATGAAAACCAGCTGTTTGGTTCTCTAAGCGCAGGAAAAGGTGCTCTGAGCGCGTGGAAAGCTTTGTCAGGTGCTTGGAGCAGACCAAGCGGCACATCTGCCGGCGTTCGCTTGAACTGCGGTAGCGTTGGCAGAGGAAGATCGGTGGGAGGAGGAGGAGGAGGCTGACCAGGCAGATGTGGAGATGCCGTCCTTCCTCCGAGCTGTAGGGAAACCTCCCGGGTTCCCAGTTCCCACACGGGCTGAGGAAAGGAAAGCAGAACTCGGCGTGTCACAAGCAATGTGGACTGTGGCTCTTTCACATGGGTCCCAGTTGTGCCCGAACCACAGACGTTTTGGAGGGGAGATAAACGGCTGGATGCACACAAAGGCGGGCTTGTTTTTCTGTCGTTTTAAAAATAAACACAGCGGTGGATGCTTGCACCAGTGTCTGCGTAAGAGAGCTCATTGCAGCTGCACTCCCTGTTCAAACTTGGAGGCGGACAGGAGCTTGTCCTGTTTTGGACAGATGGTCGTGTTTTAATTTTCTGTAGCAGTCAGATACCTCCCAAGACGGCACTTCTGTAAAGCCTTAAAAAATAACAGTGCAACAAAACATATCTGCGTGGCAGAGGCTATTCTGGGAACTTGGAGTTGGCTTCAGCTCCGGAATCTGCTGGGTTTGTGCTTGTTGAAGTGACTCGCTGCCTGGTGGATTGGCACGGGGGTGTCGAGCAGGACGCAGCTGGGCTTTGTTGGGCTGCAGAATGCAGAAGCTGCTGGGCACTGCCAAAGCTGTGGCTGGGAGGGAGCGTAACCTTGGGCAGGTTTGTGTTTCAGGCCATCAGCCGAGTGCTCTTGGAATGGTTTAGTTTCTTTCTAGACAAAGTGCAGCTGATGGGAGCTTTTGCCTCGAGGTGAGCCTCCCACCTGCCCGTTGCTGTGCTGCCGTCAGTGGGAATGGCCGAGGGCCTCGGAGCTGCTCCTGTCCCAGGCTGGGATTCAGTGACCTTCTGCAGGGAGCGAGCGAGCTTCTCAGCGGAGATTCGTACCTCTGAGAGCTGCGATCCTTTGGGGTTGTAGGTTGCCTGGATCTTTTTCACTGCTTAATGACAAGAGCTTTCAGCCCCACTTCGATCCGTGAGATTTCAGTGCGAGTTTTTCTTGCCTCCTGCAGAAATCCGGGCGATTTGTCGTGAAACACGTTGCTGCTGAGAGCGGCAGCCTGCCTCTGCCCGGCTCTGGGAAGCCTGTGACCCCCTTTTTATTTTTATGGACATTCCAGTCATACCTAAAGCATTCAATAAAGATTTGGGGTTTTTTTTTCTCGGGCTCTGTTTTGCTGAGAACTTTTCTGCTCATATGCAGAACCAGCAGGTCCTAGTGGGGGCCTGTTGGCCCTAAACTTTGACTTGCAGGGTGCAGCCACGCTTGCATGCTCGACCGTGTCCCGACAGTGCCCTTAAAGATTTGCTTGAAAGCATGTCAGCATCTGCGAGCAACGGAGCGATGCTGGGGGGACACTTGCCTAGAGGTCCATGTCAGGATTTCTCCCTCTGGCTTCAGGGAGAGCTCGGCTGAGCTGCTGCCAGCCCCGGCTCTCCGGGAGCAGTGCAGAGATCCCAGTCACCAGGTCACTTTATCTCGCCTGGCCGCTCTCCAGTTTTCCCACGGGATCACCCTGGTGAGTTTCTTACATGCCTTTACAGCCCAAGCCTGGGAGAAGTCGGTGGGAGTTTAACTTTCCCTTCAGCGGGCAGGAATTGGTCCCAGAAAGCAGAGCTCCCTAATTATAGCGGTGAAGCAGCCAGCCCCCAGAGTGTGGTCCGGTTTTTGGTTTCTTTCCTGGCGCTGCAGGGCTGGCTGGGTATTTCAGTAGAGCTGTCGCTGGGCTGAGTCTGGGTAACATCCCTCAGCGGGGATGTCGAGGTCACCGGGTGGTCTCTAAACTCCAGATGATCCGACATCTCTTCTGAGCCAGGCACTCAGTGCAGACAGATGGATTTTCTCCCCTGGCTGCCCTTCCCTCCTCCCTCCAGGATTCGCTCTGATGGGCATTACCCCCCAGAGAGGAGATGTTCAGAGCGATGGTGAATGTCTCGGAGCCTTTGGCCTCCTGGTGACCCTGCTGGAAGGGTTGGGCTGGATGGGCTTTCCCCTCTGCCCCCTCCGGTGCAGACAGAGCCGTTTGTCAGGAAAATGTTCTTTAAATGTCTTCTGGCGGTGAAGTGAGGATGATAATGAGATTTTAATGGTGTTCTGCAGGGGTGCTGCATGAAGAGTGTCTCTGCCTCCTCCGTCGTGGCTGCTGATTAAAACCACGCTTCCCAAAGCCTTAGTCTGGCTCTGTCTGGAGGCACTGATCGTCTCGGAGAGGACAGACAGGGAGCTGCTCCTCCAGCGCGTGCTGCAGAACACCTTCTTTTCCAGCTCTGGCGTTTTTCAGAGGGCAGCTAGAAATTTTCTCTCTCTTTGTCTGACTTCTCTCGGGGCTCTGCAGGATCCCTGGGGGGCAGGAGGTGTTTGTGTGGTAACGCAGAGGAACAAGTTCCACTCTGGTTTTACTCACCTGTGAAGGAAGGATGGGCTGTATCCTCCTCTTCGTCTCCATCCCCGGGGAGGGAGGATGTTTACTTGCTGAGAATTTCCATGTGCAGAAATGAGATCTAGAAATAATTTGAGTGGTCTCACCGCTCCTCCTGAACACCCCCGGCTGCAGGACGAGGAGCAGTACGTGAAATCCTCAGTGAGTCCCCATCTTCCCTTCCAATTTGGGGTAAACAAGCAGGACAGACCCCGAGTGGGAGGCAGAAGAGAGGCGTGGGAGGAGAAGTGACTTGCTCCAGCAGCCAGTTCGCTGTGCCTCCTGCCAGAAACAGCGCGGCAGCTCTCCTGGCCCTGAGCCTTTGCCAGGACTTACCCAGGGGAGCAGGGCGAGGAGACTTTCTCCCAGCTGTCTGTGATGCTCTAGAGGAGGAGGAAGGACTGCTGCTTTGAGCAGATAGCCCAGGAGAAGGGGCCAGAGGTGGGTTTACCCTGTACCGTAAGCAAAGCAGGACATAAAGATCGTGTGAATGTGCCGGGGAGTTTCTCTCACTGTAATCCTGCAAGTTCCTGCAGGTTTGCCTTACTGCTGCCTCCTTAGCTGTTCCCGATGTTATCCCTCCCGTGCCAGAGAGCTGCTGCCCTGCCAACGGTCACAGCGCCTGGCTCATCCCCGTGCAGCACCCCGAGGCCTTTGGGTTTGTACCGTGGAGCCAGAAACCCAACAGATTTCCCTCCTCCCACGGTGACTTTGCTGCTGCACATCTGGGCTCCGTACGGCAGGATCTGTTACCTGCCTGTCGCTTTTCCCCAGAAACCTGCCCACCCATAGGAGGAGAATGTAAATTAATAAAAAGTGACACTTTTAAAATTTCTTTTGAAGGAAAGAGCTTGTCCGTGTGGAGGCTACTGTGATTGAAAAGACGGAATCGTGGCCGAAGATCAACATGCGCTTCTGGAAGAAGCACAACTATCAAAGGAAGAGAAGTAAGATGAGGAGAATACAGAGCTTCCTTCCCTGCTGTGGTGTGGCTGGATCTGGGACGGGGAGGGACCGTGACCCTGGGGAGGGAGGCTGCAGGACCCCTCCCGGCACAGCCCCTCTTTCCCAGCCCCTGCCCCGGGCGTGCCGCCGTGTTCAGAGCAGGGTGACAGCGTGTCCCTTGGTCCAGCACCCTTTGCTACACAGCCTGGCAAAAGACCTCGCTGAAAAAAGATTTCCTGGGCAGAAAAGCAATCTTGTTCTTTTTCCAAAGCCTCAAATCTTGGATATGTGATCCCAGACCTCAGCGAGGCGTAGCAGTGTCCTGTGGCAGGCTCTCTGGTTACCAGATCAGCACCCCTCCTCAGACAGGACTGAGAGAGGGGAAAGTTCTGATCTTTTTTCATGGAAATGATGCTGAAACCTTGACCAGTCTGACCCAGTCCCATGGGAGCTCTGCCTAGCTCCCATCCGTGCCATCCCGTGGTATGCAGCCGTCCTGCCAGCGTGGCAGCACCTGCCAGCACACTCCCTCCCAGCACCGGCACGCCTCGGCTTGCCTTAGAGCAGAGCTCAGCCCGCGGGAGCCTGGCGGAAGGTACGCAGTGGGTTTGTGCTGGCATCTGATCTGTTTTTTTTTTTTTCCTCTTTTCTCTTTCAGTCATCAGGAACCCACAGACTGTCCTCCGGATAAACACCATAGAAATTTTCCCCTGTTTATCGTGAGTGATTGATCGGGTGTTGTGCGGCTCAGATTTATTATTGCTTGAGGCAATCATGGAAATAAAACTGCCTTGTCACTGGAAAGTTCAGAACTCCTTGCTGTTGTCAGGAATGGAAATCTATATGTCCTTTCTTTTTAAAAAAAAACCAAAATGAAATATTTTTTTTAAACTATTATTTCAGCCTTGATGGTGTTTATTTGTCAGGAGTGTTCAACAGCCCAGGATCCATCGCTTGATGTCGAGCTGTTTCGTGCCAGCTGGGTCTGCCTCTGCCTGCACGCCTCTCCCTGTGCTTCGGGAATCCAGGTCCTCAGCTGTGTCTGAACAACACCTTGGCCTTTGCTGGCTGTGGAAGCAAAGGGCCATCTGTCTCCCCGGCCTGAGATCAGGCTCCGAGCCTGGGAGGCAGAACTTTGTGTGTAATTAGTCAGTTTAAAGAGCCTGTTGCTGTGCTGAGTTATTCACGTCCTTGGAGCGAGCGCGGTTCGGGAGGGAGGCAGGCGCGTTCGGGGGGCTGGGGTGCCCTCTGGAAGCACTCCTTGCTCTCCCCAGCTGCGGTTCCATCACTGGAAGCAGGCGAGGTGTTTTTAATAAGTGTCATTTTGCCCCCTGCTCCTTTTCCTCCCCTGACACAAGCCCGGCCGCTCTGTTCCTGTAATTCGTGGCCCTGTGGGGCTTCAGGGGATATCGGGGGGCACAGTGGGGCCCCCACAAACACGGGATAGGAGAGAGTGGCGGAGCAGGATGGCTGCAGGATCCCAAATCTTCTCCCACATCGTGTTAAGTGTTGAAAATCCTTCCTACGGATGAGCAACAGGAGATGCAGCTGAGAAACTGTCCTCTTAGAGGTGAGCCACAGCCTGTTGATGGCAGTAAATTGTCTGGGTGGGTCACACCAAAATAACAGGTCCCGGGGCCTCCGCCCTGCTTTCGTGCCTCTTTCACAGTCTTGGGGCTTGACCTGCTGAGTGTGTTTTCATGGCTAAAGCTCAGGATTTAGTCTCCAAGCCGAGCACCATCACTTGCTGAGCAGCACGTGGATGTTCCCTCTCTCCTGGCTGTACCAGGACGTTGGGCACCCAGGTTTGAACAGCTAATGGTCCCGTGAACCTTTCTGCGACCAGCTTTGATCCTTGGTTCCAGCGGGGGGACCTCTCCTCCAAAAATCAGCTCCCACCTCTTCCCCCTCTCCCAGACGTGGCTCCGGTTCTGCGCGGGGGCTGCGGATCCCGGCAGCAGCAGTTGGCTGCAGGATGCTGTGGGCTGGCATGGAGAGCAGTGCAGGGACCCCCTCCTGCTGCCAGTCCCTCCTCCCGCTCCCAGTCTCCCCTCCCAGTCCCAGTCCCCCCGTCCCGCTCCCAGTCCGCTCCAGTCGGTGCGGGAGCAGCTGCAGCGATTCCGACGCAGACCTCGCCGTCCCTCGGAGGTTCCTGAGCCGTGCCGGTGCTGGGGCTGAGGAACAGCGTGTCTCGGCGTTAGGAGGCCTTCGGGGGAATTTTCTGTCCTTCCTGGCTGTGGAGAGATGCTTGAAAATAACAAGAGGGACTTTGAGGCTCAGAAAGCGGGAGGAAGAGCCCGGTGTTGATCCAGCAGAAAAAGCAAATGTCGAGCTGAGCGGTAAAACTGGTCCCAAAAACCCCTGGGAAGTGTGATTCTGTTCCTAGTGAGATCCCATGTGGGACGAGGGGGGCAAACCAGCGGTTTTGGGGGAAAATAAATCAGAACGGTAAATTCAGCCAGTATCAGGGAGTCCTGGGTTTGGTTTGGAAAATGTTACCGTACAAAATCAGAGCAAGATATTCAGGTTTTACTGAAGTGAGGTGTTCAGGATTGTTTTTGGCATTTTCTTCAGGGGAACGTAGAGAAGAAGCTTGTTGCCGTTCTGCGTGGAAGCAGGAATCCTCAGTTCCTCTCCGGAGCCATGGCACAAGTTTCCCTTTGGCTTCGCAGGGCGGGGGGCGCCTGCCCCCCAGGACAGCCCTCGCTCCCCCTTTCCCTTCCCTCTCCGGGAGGGATGGATTCACGGCTCCCCTGGCAGAATGGCAGCCAGCCGTCGCCCTTCGAGACCCATGGACCGTGGCACCCTCATTCCCTTGCGGCTGCGGTTTTTTCTCCCCGTTCAGTGTTTTCAGAGCTGCCTTGGAGCGCCTGGTGCTGCTCTAAACCCTCCGCAGGGATGCGATGGTCACGGCTGCGCGGGTGCCAAGCCTGCAGCTCCGAGGTGCTGGGATTTGGGTTTCGTGTCCCGATGGCAGTAAGGTCACCGCCTTGATGGATGTCCCTTGCTGGCCCTCCTGCGGCACGGCGTTCGGCGGCATCTCTCCGGAGCTCTGGCTGGATGGGTTTGTGTTACCCCCCCCATGGGGTTCCTCCTCCTGCCCTGGGCACGTTGTTCCATGCTCTAAAATAAGCTTCCCCAGCAAAGCCGTCGCTCGCAGCGGGAAGGTTTCCCGGCGTGAGCATCTGTTTGTGCAGCCCAACGAAGTGACAGATGTGGCGAGTGTCACCGTCCCTGCGTCCCAACGGCCGGCTTCTGCAGGGAAACAGAATGGCACAGAGCTGGGACCCCTGGAGCCGGGACCCCCGGAGCTGGGACCCCCGGAACACTCGCTTTGGGACCCGAGGGCCAGCAGAGGGACCGAGGAAGGTGGCTGCGATATCTGGATCCGCTTAACGGTGTCGGGCTCTGCTGGGGCTGGAGCCGGAGGGATTTTCTCAGCAGGATCCGGCCGTGTTCTGGCTGCACGTCGAAACACGCGTTAGCGGTTAGAGATCAGCAGCAGACAGGACGTAACACCGGGGGCTGGCTGGTCTGATTTCTCTTGCACGAGAGGTTTTATTGTCTCTTGTAACAAAAAAAAAAAAAATCAGCCTCTTGATTAAGAGCAAAGGAAGGCTCCAGCACAGGTCCGGGCGGACGTGGAGCCCGTACGGAGCCGTCGGCCGGCAGCCAGCGAGCCCGGGTGTGAGCGGGCGCTGGGGCTCAGTGCCCTCCATCTATTTTCTCTCTCCCTATTTACAGGACGCCGGAGAAGCCGCTGGCCCCGTGTCCCCGTGGCTCTGCCCGGCTGCGGGTGCAGCTTTCTCCCGGCGGACCCACAGCTGGGGTCTGGTGTTGGGAGGAGCGGGGAATCCGCAGAGCCCCTGGGACAGGAGGGGGTCCTGGGGCCCGAGAGCACCCTGTGATGTCCTGCTGGCTTTGCTCTGGCAACTGGAAATATGTTTATAGACAGGTGCAGGGTCCGGTTATACTCTGGGAGAGCGTTTCCCCACGGCCCGGCCGACGCTGACCCTCCCCGGGCGAGCTGGCAGCCACCTGCCTCCGCCGGAGCATCGCAGTGGGGACGATGCTGCGCGGCCGTTAACGAGGACAGTTAAATGGGATGGGGGCTGGAAACCTGGGCTTGGAGCCCTTAGAGCTAAACCCTGTGGGGGCAAAGCTTTGGAATATTTGGTCGGTTTTGTAAGTGGGGCGCAGGCTCCCAAGGGGCTGGAAACGGGGTTGGTTCGTGCGTCGACCTCCTGCCACCTGCACCCCCAGATCAGCTGCTGGGGAGAACAGGGGCTGGCTTGGATTTTATTTACGTTTTCTAAATAAAAACAAACTCACTGCTTCTCTTTCTTTCCAAAGCAGCAAAGCTCGGGTTTTTTGGGAGCTCTCAGAGTGGCCGATGGTCCGGTCGGGATGTAGGGTGGGCTGGGGGAGGGGGCTCCCGCAGTGCGGGGCTGCGGCCGGAGGTGATTTGGTTCTTTGCTTCGGGACAACTTTATATTTCTGCTGGATTCCTGTTTGCAGGGACACGATCCATGGGTGCGCTTGGCCTCTTTCCCGGGGCAGACTCCACATCTTTCCAAAACGGCAAGTGTGGAACAGCCCGGCCACAAATATTTCAACAGAAAGCGATCGCAGCTCCACCCGCTCTCCCGGGGCCGCGCTGGGCGGCAGGTGCTCCTTCAGCGATGGCAGGTGATAAAGTCGCGTTCCCACGGGCATCCTGCCACCAGGTCCCGGCGAACGTGGGACCGCGTGGGCACCGGGGCTCCCTGCACGCGGGCAGGACGCACATGGCTCTGCCCGGGGCCAGGGAGAGCTGCGAGCTTCTCCGGGTCGTGCCCAGGGGACGAGGGGGGTGAGCTCCAGCGTCTCGCCGGGGCTCTGCCGCCTGCTCCCCCCCGATGTCCTCCTGGTCCTACCCACCACGGGCTGGTGCCGCCGGGGCTGCGCATCCCTCGGTGCTCAGAGAGCTGGGGCCAGGACAGATCCAGGGCTGGCTCCATGAAATGTGAGGCAGCACAGCGATGAGAGCTCATCGATCCCGGGTCGGTAGGAAAAAGGAAAAATCAGCAAGAGGAACCTCTTGTATCTCCACGTGTGGATATGAGTCAGCAGCCCTCACCTCGCCGAGCTCTGAAATCCCTTTTCTGCTGTTNATGAGAGCTCATCGATCCCGGGTCAGTAGGAAAAATCAGCAAGGGGAACCTGGGAACCTCTTGTATCTCCACGTGTGGATATGAGTCAGCAGCCCTCACCTCGCCGAGCTCTGAAATCCCTTTTCTGCTGTTTTATTCCCTCGAGAAGGATGCACGTGAGATGCCTGTGCATCTCCTTCCCCCTGGAGCTCACCCAGTGCCCAGAGTCTCCGGGACCTGGTCTAGCCGCAGGGCTGATGGAGGGGCAGGGACCTGGCACCAGCCCCCCGAGCTCGTGGGGACCCTCCGCCCACACAGACCGAACCTCCGCTGAAGTCCATCCTTCTCGTGCGCTTGCTCCCGCATCCCTGCCGGTCCGCGCCCCTTTGCTGCAAACCCGATCCAGGTGGGTAGAGGTGGCTGGGGGCTGCCAGCCCGGCACGAGGCTGCTTTATGGGGGGGGGGGGGGTACATCCCGCTGCCAGGGACTCGTGAGAGAGGAATCTGCACGGCCCCTGGGAGCAGGGAAATAGCTATTCTGGATTCCTCCGGCCGGTTCCTGCCGTCCAAACTGCAAGGGGTGGATTTTCCATGAAATTTGACCCTTTTTTGTCATGAAATTTGCAGGCAAGGAATTTTCTCTGTGGCTTTGTCCCTCGCTGTCAGATTTGGCTGAAACGGGGCGATGCGCTCACAAACGGCAGCGAAGGAGAGAGAGGGTTTGACTGCAGGCATCTCATTTCCTTAGGAAATGGGGCTAAAAATAGGAAAGGAACGTAACGGAGACTTCCCCCCACCCCCAGCTGGGAATCAGCTTTTGTCCCGAATCTGGGGTTTATTGCTCTCGCTGGTGTCTTCTGGGCTCCAGATGTCGCCGAGCCGTGAACGTGTCTCTCGGCAGCTTCGGAGGAGCGGAGCAGGGACACAGCGGGCGTGAGGGGCCGATGCACAGACAGTGGGGAAGCACCCACCAGCCCGCGATGGCGGGGTGAGGGGCTGGGGAGGGGTCTGCTCCTCCCCAGGGACAGCCGCTGCTTTACCCGGGGTCCAGAGCTTGTCCCCGTTTCCAGCCCTGGTGCTGCCGTCAGCGGCAGCGATGCTGTCGATAACCGTGTCCGAGGTGAGACACCCGCGTGGGTGCTGGTTGGGTGCTAAGGTCTCTCTGGGCACCAGCGACGTTTGCTTTTCACAGGCCACAGGGACTATAAATATTGGGGGGGTTCCACGTTACCCCCAGCCCTGTCCAAGGCGGCAGCAAAGTCACCCGAGATGGTCCAGCAAAGAGATCCCAACGCCAGAGACATGACTAAAGCCCTCGGAAAAGGGACAGGGTCCCCAGTGTCACCCCTGTGCTTGGGTCTCTTCTGGGGTTTGCAGCCCCGGTGTCCCCAGTGCCACCCCTGTGCTTGGGTCTCTTCTGGGGTTTGCAGCCCCGGGGTCCCCTGTGCATCAGTGCCACACGGGTGGGCTGCGCCCTGGGTCTGCTGCAGGCAGGGGAGATGTTCCAGGTCCTTTCCCTCCCTCCCTGTGCTCCGTGCACCCGCAGCACCCATCCCTGCCGGCTCCGGCCGCTGCTCAGGGCAGGTACCCGGGATCCGTGCCCGCAGGTGTGTACCCACAGCCCCGTGCTCCGGGTCCCGGAGCATCCCCCCAACGCTGCTGCGCCAGAGCACGAGCAAAGGCCGGTTCCAGGCCTGATGTGATGTCTGAGCTCTTTGCTAGCGATGGGCTGAGCAGGGGGCAGCCAGGATTCACCCCTCCCCTGCTTGGGTCGAGGCGAGGGCTGGGCGCTGGGCTACCCCCGGCCGGGCGAAGGGAGCCGGTGGGGACCCCGCTGACCCGGGAAGATGGGGTGGGGAGGGGCTGGGGGCTCGGCCGCCTTGTCTGTGTTGACTTGTCTTCTCTTTATTGCCTTCTCTTTGTTAACTTCTCTTTATTAACGGATTGTCCGGAGCTGACACGGTGATTGCTCGCAGGGATTTTGGGGGGAGGCAGGTCCCCCGCCGTGCCCCCCAGCCCGGGGGGTGCAGCCCCTCTCCCCCGCTCCTCTCCCCCTCCCAGCTCCCCGCGCCAGCAGCTGCCCCGCGTTTGGGGAAGGGTCCCCGGAGCTGCCCGCGTGCGGGGAAACTGAGGCAGGATGAGAGCCCCCTCCCCAGCTCCTCCGGGACGGGGCTGGGGCCGCTGCGGGGGGGAGGAGGAGGAGGAGGAGGAGGAGGAAGAGGAGGAGGAGGAGGAGGAGAGGAGCAGGGGGTGGGTGCCAGGCGGGGACCGCCCGCCCCCGCCCGGGGCTGGTCCCGGAGCCGATCCCGGCGCTCGGGGCGGAGCGGAGCCGGCGGACGGGGAGCGGGGAGAGCGGCGGAGCCCGGCCCGGTCCCGGGATGAGCTTCCCGCGGCCCCTCCGCCGCTCCGTGAGCCTCAGCCCGGCCCGGACCCTGCGCCTCGTGGTGCTGGGACAGAGCGCCGTGGGCAAGACAGGTAGGACCGGGCTGCCCGGCATCCCCCCGCGTCCCCCTCTGCCCCCCGGCATCCCCTCGCATCCCCACAGCATCCCCCCGGCATCCTCCTTCACCCCCCAGCATCCCCCGTACCCCCCTGCATCCCCCCACATCCCCCCTCCCCGGGAAGAGGGGTCGAGCCCCCGGGGTCCGGGGGGGCTGGGCAGCAGGCGGGGGGTGTTTCGGGGAGCCGGGGTGGGGAAGGGGTTTCTCCGGGGTGGCTGTGCATCGCCCAGGCAGACCCCCACCCAGCCCCTTGTGTTCGAGGGCACCCGGTTCCCCCCCTCGAGGTTGCAGCCGGGGGCTCATCCCAGGGGGTTCGGTGCCGAAGGGTCCCCAGGGCACAGCCAGCCCGGGGCAGGGGGTCAGGGGGGGACGCTGCCGACCGTCGGAGCTTTCGGGACCGAAACCCAACCTCAGGTTTGTGCTTTAGCGGGTGCTGCGGGTTGGCCGCTCGAAGGGAGGGGGTCTGCAGAGCCTGGCGTTGCCGCGCTGTGTCTGGTTTTCCTTCAGGAAACCCCCTGACCCCCCACTTTGCTCCGGCTGCTGGGCTGGGGACTGGGGATGCTGAGCGGGGGTCACCTGAGCTCCCTCGTCCCCCTTGCCTGGGGACCATCCCTCCTTCCCTTCCCACTCGGCTCTATTGCCGCGGGGCTGGGGAGCAGTGACCCTCGCAGAGCCGGGCAGGGACACGGACATTGCTGCTGTGACCTTGGGGACAGGACAATGTCCCCCTGGCTCTATGGTCCGGAAAAGGCGGAACCGTGAAGCACACGGCGGCGGTGGCACCTCGCCTGGCTGTGGGTGCCATCGAAGCTGCGTTTCCATGTGCAGCAACCCCCAGCTCCTGCCTGGCTGCCCAGCCAGCTCCTCCAGCCCGGCATCGGTGAGAAATCACCGTTTCCTGCTTAAATTAAAGGAGGGGGCCCCCAGATCCCGATCCACAGCCCAGCGCGGGAACGGGGCTCAGCTCCGGGGGGGTCCCCGCATGGTGTCTGTCCCCGACGTCCCTGCGAGCAGATGGAGCCGCGCGCTGGCTGAACAGAGCGTACGGAGCCTTGGCTCGCCCCCCACCCCGGCTGAGCAGATGCGTGTGTCCCCCCCCAGCATTAATCCCCCTGGCGCAGAGCGGGAGCCCCGGAGCGTCGGGCCCCTCCATGGGGTGGGATCACACCGAGGGTCTTGGCCCTGGTGCCCCCTCGGGGGCTGCAGCAGCAGGGCTGGGCATCGCGGGGGGTCTCCCCAGGTCACTCAGCTCAGGGGTCCCTGCAGCCTTCGTGTCTGTCAGCTGCGATTTTTTTGCCGTCCTTGTGGGCTGTGACGGTGACACATCGGGGCAGGGGGAGGTCACAGACACCCGCTCGTGCAGGGACAGCCGGAGCGTGCCAGGAGCAAGGCGCAGCCCCCCGGGAACGGCGGCATGCAATCCCCCCGCGGGCTGGCAGCTGCTCTGTCCCCGTCCCTGTCCCCCGGGTGCTGTCCTGCACGTCCCCTCCTGCAAAGGGACAGCGTGTCACCCTCACTGGGGGCCGTGCCCAAGCTGCTGGGTCCCGGACGGGGCTGGGGGCGAGGAAACCCGGAGGAGCAGCTGCCACGACCTCGGGAAACACGAGGAAGGAGCCAAGAGCACCGGCAGCATCGCTGCAGCTCCTGGGGGCTGGGGAGGCAGCGGGGGGCTGCTCCCCCAGGCAGGGGAGAGGGTGGGGTGTGACGTGCAGGGACCCTGCTTTGGGGAGGGGACGGAGGGGAAGGTGCCGTTGTTCCTAGAGACCCAACTGAACAGAAAATGAATCCTTGTGGCTTCGGGGCTTTCCAGGGGAGCCCCTCCTGAGGTCACTTGTGGTCAAGATGGGAAAGAGAGAGCGGGGACGTGCAGACACCTCTCTGCCTCCGTTGCTTCTTCCGACCGGCAGCTCCGCTCGCGTTCTTGCGCTCCAGCCAATTTTTAATCGGTTTAATTGGCTCCTCGTCTCGTACAGCACCACGCGCCCGGCTTTGGGTGGCTGCCCGGCGTGTGACACAGCATCAGGTGCCTCCAGAGACGGAGCCCCCCTGGTCCCGCTCCCCCCAATACCTCGGTCGCCTCTTTGCCGGTGCTGCTCCGTGCCGCCTGCGGGATGCTCGGTTATCCCCGCGGAGCAGCTCTGCTCAGGGACATGTCTGTTCCTCCAAATCCCTCTCTGGTGGCAGGGCTTGGGACCCCGAGGAGGTGGAAGGGGAGGGGGTGGTGGGTGCCCCGGGCAGGGGTGGGGGGCTGCAGGGGGCAGGGATGCTGGGGCTGGAGCCGTAGACGGCCCGGCTCGGGGGAGACCACGTTCCCGGGGTAAATGCGTGGATCCTGAGCAGGAGCAAGACGTGGGGGACGTTTGCTGGTGGCCAGCCGGGACAAGCAGCCCCAGATTTGATGGGGAAAGCCGGCTCGGTGTGGGAGGGCATCGGTCCTGCACGGTGGCAGCTTTTCATCAGCATCTTGTGGTTTCGAGCGGGTTTAGAGCCAGATCCTGGTGCTGGGGAGGTTTGTTCTCCCTTCACACTCCTCCTCTGTGTCCTTCCTCCTGCTGTGCACCGTCCCTGTCCTGCCCCCCTGGGCTCTGCGCTCCTCCCTGGGCTTTTTCTCCCATTTCCACTCTTTTTCCACCAATTTCCCTTCCTGCTCCTGTGGCCGTTCCACACCAGCCCAGCCTCTCCGCTGCCCTTCGCTCCGTCTGTCCCCACGACCGTCACAAACACCTCGAAGGGCTTGAGCATCGCTGCCGTGAGCCGTGCTCCTGTGTTCCCTGCAGCCTCAAACCGCGGCTGCCTCTGTCTGGGCACAAACCCCCCCAGGCATCGAGGGTGGATTTCGAAGCCGCGGCGATGGGAAGATGTTCCGTGCAATGGGCCACGGGGAGGGTTTTCCTCTGCAGCACCGGGATCAGCCCCGGGGCAGCCCAGGAGGTGCTGGGATTAGCTCAGACCGGAAGAGGCAAGCGGGAAGATCCGTTGTGTCGCCTCGCTCTTTCCAAAGGCAAAGAGCAAAATGCTCCTGGAACAGCATCCAAGGAGTTTGCGGTGCTGCCGACTTTCCTCCGCAAAAAGCAGCTCCACGGGGAAGATCCACGGGCAAGAGCAGAGCCCGTCCGCTCGGCTGGGGATGCTCAGGGGATGCTCGGGGGATGCTCGGCGGATGCTCAGGGGATGCTCGGGGGATGCTCGGGGGATGCTCGGGGGATGCTGGAGCTCTCCATGCCCACCCCACTGCATCCCAAAGGCAATTCCCTGCAGAAAGATATTCCGGAGGGTGGGGATGGAGCTGAAGGCCAGTAGAAAGATACGTCTCTGGGCTTGGCCAGGGCCCCTGCTAGAAGGGATCCAGGAGGTGCAGCCAGTCGCCAGCAGAGCCTCAGCCCCCTCTGCTGTCCCCGTGGCTGGAAATACCCGACTGGAGACCTCGCGTGGTGTCCTGCCCATCCCGACCTGCTGGTCCTGCACTGTGCTCGGGGTCCAGCGAGGCAGAGGACAGCCCGTGGGGGCTGTGCCGTCACCCGGGGGCTTCGGGGCAGAAAAGAGGGTTTGGAACAGCCTCGGTCCAGGGCATCCACCTGGGCATAGTGATCCTCGCCCGGGGCTTCACCCCCACCTTCTGCCACCCAGATCTTGCTCCATCCTCCCGGGGCTCTGCCCCATCCCTCCTGGGGCTCTGCTCCATCCTCCCGGGGCTCTGCCCCATCCCTCCCGGGGCTTTTCTCCATCCCTCCTGCCTCCACCAGCTGACATTTCTCTGCAGGTTGCTCCAACAGCCCTGACTGGGTTTGTTGTGATTTTTTTGCAGCACTGACCGTCAGATTCATCACCAGGAGGTTCATTGGCGACTACGACCCCACCCTGGGTAGGTAACGTCCTTTTTCTTGCTGCTTTGCTGCCCCCGGCGCGCCCCAGCAGAGCCGACTGCTCCAGACCCTCCGCGTTCCCTCCTCATCCTCCTCACCCAGACTGGCCGCGTTCGGAGCCATCGGGGCACCTCCCTGGCTCCTGCATCCCTTTGTCCTTTGTTACGGCAAAGCCTGTTGGGGTGAGACATCGGCATGGCGCAAGGAAGCCCAGTGTTCCCAGTTATCCCTGAACAATTTGCTGGGAAGTGGCTGGTTTTTCAGGAGGAAGGAGATGTCTGAGCCCCTGGAGCAGTGGCTGGTGCTTTCCTGTCTTCTGGGTTTGGTTTTTTTTTTTTTGCATTTGGGGTTAAGGATTTTTGGTCCCTGCCGCAGTGTCTGGTCACTGGCTGTGCATCCTCCCGCCCAGCCCCTGCCGTCACCCGCTGGGATGGGGAATTTCGGACGTCCCGGTGTTCCCCGGGTCAGGGGGAGCCGAGGGCAAGGCTTGGTTTGGAAAGCAGCCCTGCCGCTGCCCCGCCTGTGCTCCACATCCCCACTCCGTGCTCCTTACGGCGAGTGATGCTTTTCCCCCGGAGCACAATTTGTTTCTCCTCCTTTTATTTCCAGCAAGCTGAGAGCTGGCCAGGCGCGGGCGGGGGTCTCCGCTGCCCCTCGGGCTGGGCTGGGTGCTGCGGGCACAGGGGGACAGGCTGGGGACCAGCCCAAGCCCTGGACTCGGAACAGAGGCAGGGGGGAAGCGCACGGCTCCAGCACGGCTCGCACCGGGGCCGCCGGGTCCTCGGGGGCTGCTCTCACCCCAGCTCCTCTGCCTGTCCCCCTCCAGAAATGATCTACAGGCACGCGGCCGTCATCGACGGGGAGATGGTGCACTTCGAGATCCTCGACACGGCGGGACAGGTGAGCTCCAGCCGCTCCCGCGCTGCCTGGCCCTGGAGAGCACCGGCGGGGAACCGTGACGTGCCGCTGGAGGCAACGCCGGCATCTCCACCAGCTCTCGTCTGTTGTATCCAAATATTGATGGAGAGACGTTTAGCTCAGAAAAAGGCTGGTTTGGAGAGTTTGTGTGTCTCTAACACCGTGGCTGGATGGTGTTTCCCCATGACTGGTGTGCGGCACAGCTCCCCCCCATGCCAGCGGAGCATCCCGGCAGCACCCCGGGGAGCTGGAGGACGCTGGGTCCCATGAGCCACCGAGGACCAGGATTGTGGGTGACGGAGACCCCCTGCTGTCACCCCATCCAGCAGCAGCCCTGCCCCAGTGCACCCCCTTTAGGATGGGGTCAATGGGTGTCCCATCTCATTTGTCCCCATCCACCCACCTGCCTGGGGCCACCTGCCCAGGGCAAAAACCTCTGGGGAGACGGTGACGGGTCCCCTGGGGCGGTTTTGGGGGTTCAGGAGCAGCGTGGGTGTTCGGGAGGTGCTGGGGTGCTGACGGGAGGCTGTCTGCCCGCAGGAAGAGGACTCCCTGCAGATCGAGGAGAAGATCAAGTGGGGCGATGGCTTCGCTGTGGTGTACTCGGTGACGGACCGCTGCAGCTTCGACGAGGTCATGCGCCTGTGTTTCCTCATCAACCACATCCACTCCAGCCCCAAGCGCAGCGGCGGCACCGACCAGCCCCCCGTCGTCATCGTGGCCAACAAGAAGGACTTGCAGTTCGACAGGATGGTGTCCACCCAGGACGGCGAGAACCTCGCCAAAGCCCTGAAGCTGCCGTTCTACGAGATCTCCACGCGGGACAGCTACGAGGAGACGGTGGCGGTGTTCCACAGCCTCTACCAGGAGCTGATGAGACAGGGACACTTCTCCCCGGGCTCCTTCAAGCGCAGGACGGTGTCGAAGCTGATGGAGAAGATCCCCAAGATGCAGGCCAGCTCCGCCGTGAGCTCAGCGGGGCGCAGCCTCAGCTTCAACTCCTTCAGGGACTACATCCCCGAGTGACCGGCCGCGGTGGCCGAGCCGGGGCCATGGGATGGGTGATCCCGCTGCCGGGCGCCCGCTGCTCCCACCCGGGGCTGGGGCCGTGCCAGTGCCCAGGAGGGGAAGGTTGAGGGGTGGGGAGGGTGGGGTTGGGGTCCAACAGCCTTT